>VOPJ01014302.1:0-30000 GCA_014673585.1 Semibalanus balanoides
CAAGATCGTACAAGATTTCGCAGATTCTCACAAGGTCTTACAGGATTTTTCCACATGGGCATTCATCTTAGATGGCATCTTAGATGGTTAGATAAGGCTATCGTCTGATAATACTTTGGAAAGGATCCGGCAATAAATTCGGACGTTGTGTTGTACCCCGTCGTTTGACCTCTAGTTTGACCTCCAAGGTCAAAGGTCATAATTGAGGTCATGGTCATGAACGTTAGATATGGACCCTGGCTATCATCTGGGACCACTTTGGAAAGGATCTGGCAATATATTTGGAACGTTATACCTACTGTACCCCGTCGTTCGACCTAGAATTTGACCTCCAAGGTCAAAGGTCAAAATTGAGGTTATGGTCACAGACGTTAGATATGGACCCAGGCTATCATCTGAGATTGCTTTGGAAAGGATCCGCCAATGAATTCGGGACGTTATGCTGTACCCGTCGTTTGACCTCGAATTTGACCTCCAAGATCAAAGGTCACAGTTGAGGTCATGGTCACGACTCACGGACGTTAGATATGAACCCTGGCTATCATCTGAGAACATTTTGGAAAGGATCGTGATATAAATTGAGGACGTTATGCTGACTGCTGTACCCGTCGTTTGTCCTCGAATTTGACCATGTAGATGACCTTAAACTACAAAATGAAGTTCATATTTGTGATCAGCGTGCTAGTATTGAGCATACGTCGAGTTTCGTACCATTTCTGAATCCGTCGCTGAATAAGTTAATTCACTGACGTGGGATATGTGTTATATTTAATTGGGATTTGAAGTGGTAACTTGGGAATTTTGAGCGGTGATCTTGGGATCTCGCATAAAATATGAATGGCATCACTGATTTTGTTCTGTAGCAAGGCCCTATATATTCTGTGCGGTCTCTTGTGTTGGAGAGGGAGTTGATTGGCGGCTGGCTGTGCGTTGTTTTCTATATTGAAGTGACATACATCCTTTTTTGCGACAATGTCGGGAACAGACAGCGCAGGAGACGAATCATTGTATCCTATTGCAGTCCTTATCGACGAACTCCGTAACGAAGATGTTCAGGTGAGTCATCGACTGCGTCTAGTTCGTCTCAATTCAAATTGTAATGGATCAATATTAATATATAGGTTCATTCAGGGGCGTAGCCAGGGGGGAAATGTCCCCTGCTTATGGGTCACAGGGGGCCTACCGAGATTTGCCCAGATACCATTTGCATTAGCTAAATGGCTTTAAAAGGCCACAGAGGAGCTTTCAAACCGGGCGTTGGGTCACTGGTGCATTTTAAGGGCTCTCAGAGACACTGAAGGGTTTCAAAGCCTAGCTAGGTGCTGGCTGTATAGACCAACATCCCACCATTTGTTGTTAGTTAATCTCTATAATATACCCACCAATCAATACAAAATATTACATTTAGTTATTACGGATGTCTTCCTCAAGACATTTTGCACTATAACTAATTCCAACTGCAATAATTAACATCCTGCCACTTCTTCTCGTCACCTGTCACCAAACTTTCTCAACAGCTGATTGTTCGTAGTACTTCATCGGTATAAATATAGTGCTACACTTATACCCTTCATTCTAGGGGGACGCTGGGAAACTGGGGTTTTCTGGTGGAGGAAGTTGGGAAAAGGGGTTGTTGGGTGAGGATGAAGACATTCAATTGAACTGCATATTGAAAATACCAGTATGACCTAGGGGCCTCTTGGGCATGTCTAGGGGCCTATTGAACCCACCCAGGGGCCCTCAAAATGCCCAGGGGCCTCTTGAGCATGTCCAGGGGCCTCTTGCAGAGTCGCACATGTCCAGAGGCCCATTAGAGTCTGTTCAGGGGCCTCTCAAGCTTGCCTTGGGGCCCATTGAGTATGTTTGACAAAGTAGCCAGTGCAGTCCCTTACCAGGTTGTAAAGGCCCCTGAGCAGGCTGGAGAGCCATGGGAAGTTCAAAGGGCTCCTGTGCAGACCAAAAGGTCCCCTGGGTGGGTCAGAAGGGCCCCTGCACATGGAAAATGGACCCCTAGTCAATACAGAGGGCACTAGGGAAGGTCAGAGGGCCCTCTGAGCATGTCAGCAATTCCCTCTGAAGTTCTGACTTCTGAACATGTTGGCAATTTGTTTTTGAGTCTGGAGGTGTGAAGGAAAGTTGGGGGAATGAAGCCCCTTAATTGAATATAATCCTACACCCCTGCTTCTCAGAGGTCACCAAAGATCATGATTACATTTTTATTCATTAAGTGTTTTGTGGAATAACTTTTCATCACTGTTAAACATAGAACAATAATTTAAATAGCATTGTTTATCTTGTCAATGGGCTTTGACATATATGAATGGTGACCTGGTTTGGTTCACTTAAAAAGTTTTACCTCAGGTCAAGGCCATTTGGTGACCCAGGTACCAGGTAGATCATATTACATATGGGGATGTGCCTTGACCAGGCAAGCACAGTGGTATCATTTGCACTTATCTATCTTTATTCTATCAAAGAGTTATTGAACAAGTGCTGGCACTTGGCAGGATCCAGAGGGTGGGGGGGGGGGCATTAAGGGTAATGCCCAGTGTTGGATTTTTGCCCATTTGTTGGATTTTGTAATCCTAAAAAGTTGTGCTACAAGAAATAAGTATGCTACAGAGAAAAAAGTACACTATACACACTACACACTAAGTATATACAAATGAATATCTGCTGACGACCAACAGCACCCCCCTCCCCCCCAGTCAACAGCACATGTCTGAGGAGCCAAATAATGGTCATTTGTGTACTATTTTTGCAAATGTGCTTCAGCTATGCAAGCAAAAATATGCTACAATCTAAAAGCCCAAAGCAAAGATTCAACATGGGCGCAAATTGACCTTAGTTGTCGGCGCGCCCGAAAACCCCAATAAACAAACAAACAAAGATTCAACACTGGTCATGCCCCCAACCTCCAGAAGTTGGCGCAAAATTGACACATTTCCTGATATAGAAGAAAATATAAGCAACTTTTACTCACTAAGCAAAGTTGTTTTAATCAGCTATCAGTTCATAGCAAGTGATATCCAATGGGTTTTCTTCTGAATTGCGTGGGACTTTTGGGGATTTGCGCCCCTCCCCACACACACACCAACCGTTTCCCCAACCACTGCACTGTTAGGATCTGCCAATGAGTGCTGGTGACCTCAGTTGACCTCAACTGCCCTTGCAGAGGTCACTAAGAAACACTTACACCTGGGTCATCAAGAATGAGGTAAAATTACATGATTTTGAAAGAATTTGCCTGCTATAACCCTCGCACCGACGGGGGGGCGGATATCCGCCCCCCCACAGGTTTTTCCGGACTAGCGAAAAACGGCGGCGCGTGCGCCGCCAATATTTGTATGACTTGTTCGGGCATCAATTTCCGCACACTTTCTGAAAAAATGGACTCCTAACTTTCAAGGTCACGTTGGTCAGTTCACATTAAATGACCTGACCTCAAGTCACGTTTTGTAAGTTTGAACCATCTTGCCGAAGCCACAGTGGTGAACCAAACAGTTTGGAAACTCACAGTGTTGTAATAAGGCCTTCGATATCTACAGTTCGTATATCTTGGATTTTGTATTATTCGGTGATCTGGAGGTCATGTCATTTTTGAGACCTCCCATTAATAAGTCTATGGGAGAAAAATTGAATATGCGCACCCAATCGAACATAAACCTGGCTAATGTGGGTCGTTTTCTCCCTAATCACTATTCTGAAGCCAAAAATCAGAATGCAAGTTTGTATTTTTCTTCCGTGACCTCGTTAAATGGAGTGTGCCTACTCACATGGTCATGTGGAGTTGTTGACACTAGTCTGTAGAACATTATTTTTCTGAATTTTAGCTCATGTACTTTTCATTTTTTCCAGAATCACTTTAGTTGCTGAGTATATTACCAAAGTCGCCACATTCACATTCTGGCAGAAATATTAAATTATCAATAGTCGTCCAGAGAGTCCACTAGAAGCAGGTAGCTCTTAATTACAACGCTAGCATATATTGTTAGCTCTGGCCAGTGGCGCCATTTATAGGTAACGTTTCGCTACTCTGTTTTATAGTGACGATCGTTTTTGAGGTTTTGAAACAAAACAAATGCAAAACAGAAAATAATTAAAAAATTCAACTAAAGGGGCTCCAGACGTGAATTTTAAATCGTAACCATAATCAAAGGCAGTAGCTTCTTAGCCGTAATAAAATATATTTGACTTCAAAAGAGTAGGCACACTCCCTTTAAGGTCAAATCCAATGCTGCCAAAAAGGTCATATGGTTTTTGTACAATAACTCATAGTTCTACGTAAGATAGAGTACTTGTGGTTTTCGACCATTCTGTTTCTCTTTGTCACCTCCATGCCGATAACATAAAATTTGATTGACTGACATGACCTCAGGTCAGGTCAGTAATTTTTTTTTTAGTTTGAATGAGCTTAGATCATACGATATATGGTTCGATGCGCCGTGATGTGAGAAACACGATGGTGGCAAAATGACTGTCTACCTTTAAAACTTAAGTTATTAACAAAAAACTTTTTTCATTAAAATTAAGCATTTTGACCTTCGCTGACCTCTGGAGCCCTTACTATTGAACCGATCTCAAATCTGAGGACATGTTGGCGAAAGAGTGTTTCAAGAGCATTGCAGTGTTTTTTTTTCGGATTGCTCCTTGCTATGTTACCGGATTATGTGAAGCATTGCTCAGTTTACTCGAAATATGGGAAAATTGAACCATTTTTTACCTACTGGTGTACCTCAATATTGACTGATAGAAAATATAGCTATAGTATTTCGCTAGTTACTCGTCACGGCCTACTCACGGGCACCGTTTTTCCGCTTCTCGCTACGTTTGCGGTAGTTTTGGAGATCTCTGGGGGGGGGGGTTATCCGCCCCCCCCGTCGGTTCGAAGTTGGCTCAGACCCCCGTCGGTGCGAGGGATAATGCATATTCTCTGAAAAGGAAGCACTTGTATATTTTCCCATTCAGTTACAATGGAGAAGTAACGAAATTGACCTGCCGATATGCAAAAATTTGTTATATAGGTTTTGTAGACTTCTGAGTTATGACCTCATGAAATCATGTAAGTGTCAAATGTCTCGAACAAACACTGGGGTTTTGGCCTGACCACAAACTTTTTTGGAGGTAAGATCACTGGACGTGGCCTGTTACCCTGACCTGAGATGACCTGAGGTTAAAATTTTCACATAATGTTGATAATTATTGCCGAAAAAAGGCAGAGCCAAATTGGGCGGCGCTGCGGTCCGACGTTTTTCTGCTATTCTCGAAAACCTCAGGGTGGTCGAAATTGCCCCCACCACGCCGAGGGTGAATACAAACAAATTGTGAATGGTCTTGTAATAACAATATATCCATTCCATCCATTTATTTTGTTGTTAAAGGAAATAGTTCACTTTGATTTTTTCAAATACAACTTCTTTTCATGTAAAAAATAGCCATACATCGCGCCGATTCAGGACAGAAGGACGTAAATAATTAATTTCATCAAAATACTATGCGTCTCTCCGCAGACGTCCAAACGCAGCTCAGCCAATCAGAATTCGAATGTATAGTCGCGAGTAAGATTACTGAGTACAGCCTGCCCAGGCGTGGTGCGGCACACAACAGCTCTCTGCGCAGCGCGTGAAGGCCCACAAATCCTTCGTTACTAGCAGTTTAAATATATTCGGCTGGAGAGCCTTTCAGCTCCAAAACTTGCAAATTTGGGTGGTTTTCATACACGGGCCTTACAAATAACTGCATATCATCAGGGTGTGTGGCAACCCATGTTAAACGGGTGGAAGCTGCACTTCTCTCTAAGTAGTGTGTAGGATAACTGGTAGTTCGGTCATTGTTGGCACATGTGGATTGTGTGTCTCAAATCACAACACCAAGTGACGTTTCCAGCTGAAAGTCGGGGTTATCGCCCTTCAATCCTCGCGCCCCATTTCGCTCCTCATTGGCTCTAATAACATGCCAGCCTGATGACGATACAAGTACGTATGAATACGCGTTCTGACAGCCCTAATACAGTATGACGAGCAATCTCTGAGTGTCTTGACCAAGGAGAGTATTGGATGCGGCACATGAACAAGGCATGTTGAAGCGTATCTTTATTCAAAGCCCATCAAGGTAAACACTATATGATTTTGTTCTACGGAGGAGGGGTGGTGTTCGCCACGGTCGGTTTCGAGAGAGCAATGCGGCAGGGCGTCATTCTCACGACGGCTAAGTCTAGGGTTCTTTGGGCGGGCATGGTGACTTAGTGTTAAGGCACCCCTTAAACACCTCTTCATCATAACGTGGGTTCCTGCAACCGTAACTACTAAGGTTAGGTCAGGTTCTATTACGTAATTGCAATTGTTGTAAATATGTTGTAGGCATGGTAAGGTATGATCAATACCCCCCAAATATGACCAGGACGAGGCAGCTCTCACGATCTATTAAGCTCACTTGCCTCCTTTCCCTATCTTCTGGTAAGCACCTAATTGGTCACTATGCAATATGCATCTTTCCAGATGCTGTTAATGAACACTTAACCTATGTTGTACCTGTTATGTTGTTTATAACGTATCTTGCCTAAGAATATTGGAACGAAAATAATTTCGGGATCAGGTGGGTCACTAGTGTCCAGTGTTCATTCAGTGCTTGTTCAGTGTTCGTTCTGTGTTCGTTCAGTGTTCGTTCAGTGTTCGTTCAGTGTTCGTTCAATGTTACCCCACCATACCAAGATATTCGATATATCTACGATGATGAAGTAAACAATGTTTGAAGTAATCCAGAGTGTCTACTTGTAAAAATAGGACTGCCCATGTTGTGGTAACTTATTCACTACCCTCAATCATTGCACTGAATGTCTGCCGTGGTATTTTTCAGTTGCGGCTGAACTCCGTGAAGAAGCTGTCGACGATCGCGCTGGCTCTGGGCGTCGAGCGGACCAGGAACGAACTGATTCCGTTCCTGACGGAGACCATCTATGACGAGGACGAGGTGCTGCTGGCGCTGGCAGAACAGCTGGGCACATTCACCAAGCTGGTCGGCGGCCCAGAATATGTCTACTGTCTGCTGGTGAGTACAGCACCGTCATCACCTTCACCAAGCTGTCGGCGGGCCCAGAATATGTCTATCTGGGTCTGCTGGTAGTACAAGGCAACCGTCAGCCTCCTCACCAAGCTGGTTCGCGGCCCAGAATATGTCACTGTCATGCTGGTTGAGTACAGCAACCTGTCATCTCCTTCTCACCAAAAGCTGGTCGGCGNAAAGCTAAAACGTTGTTAATTGTACTACATTATGGTTGTGCAAATTTACACACACACACACAAATAGTGCCTGCATATCAGACTTGTAACAACTCAATTTCTTTTGAGTCGACTCAAATATGACTCAACAGCGGAAGAACTGACTCAACTCTTGAATCAAGTGCTGTTAAAAATCGACTCGACTTTTGACTCAAGTGCTGTTTTCCAAATTAAATCGACTCGACTGTAGACTCAAGTGCTGTTTTAAAAAAAAATTGACTCCAAAATATGTTTGGGTCGACTCAATTTGACTCATCATCACAAATTTAATCCATACTTGATGTTGACGGGGGTGGGGTCAATTTTAAGCTGAATCACATGTGATCTAGTGTAAACTGGTATTTGTATGGGGGTGTAGCCCCTATGCCCCCTACCCCTTGGCTATGTTCCTGTTGTAACATAATCAAATTCGTTTGAGTCGACTGACTCACAGCCGAAAAATTGACTCGACTCTTGACTCAAGTGTGCTTCAGACAAATTTAATCGATTCGACTTTAGACTCAAGCTCTGTTTTTGGAAATGTAATCGGCTCAACTCATGACTCATCCTAAAATGTCTGACTTATGAGTCGATTCATGACTCAACTCTGAGTCGGTTACAAGTCTGCTGTATAGCAATATATTATATAATAATGTAAATAGCTACAATGCACATGGACAGTGCACAAAGTGCATACAAAAATATAGCAATACTTCACAATACGCAAACGGCTGAACATGTCATAAACGGCGCATTAGCAAAACATACACTGTTGATAGGTTGTCGGCGGCGTCGCCCGTCGCCGCAGCGGCTATAAGTGTAGGTATTTTGCTGTTTTATCCGTAACATTTGACTCTGGGCCGCTTAATACATCCACATATTGTACCTGCTTAACCAATACGATAACGCAGGAAAACAAAGCCAAACAAATGAATGAATGGCCAGATGGCCTTTAATTCCAGACAGTCGCCATCTTTGGCTATCTGAAATCTCCGCCGACAGCCGGTAACAAAGGAGCTATAATGACACCACAGCAGAGTCAGGTGGCGGCCAGCTCACAGCTGAGGACTGTACAACGCCTCAGAACTTTTGCCAGCGCAAGGCCACCGGAAGCCCGAAACTGCGTCAGTTTAAGCTCTCAGCTCAGGGACGTAGCCAAGGGGGGACGGGGGCCATGCCCCCCCCCCCCTCCCTGAGCGAAATAAATTCACACTAGATAGAATGAGATTCTAGATAGAATGAGATTCTTTGAAAAACCCACCCCTACCCCCCCCCCCCGTCAGCAGCGAGAATGTGATTTTCCGACGTGCCCCCCCCTTCTTGAGCAAAATGTGATTTTTCCGACGTCTCAGCTATCAGCTGAGACAGCTCAGCTGGCGTAGGCATTAGTTGAGCTGCGAAGCGAGGCGTGCCGCGACTGAGCCCGTTATGGCAGACCCTCGCCCGTCAGCTGTCGAAGCTCACGAAGGTACGAGAAGTGTGACGTATTTGACGTAACACGCTGCCGGACCGGTCGCTATATTTGGAATCCGTGGGGATCACAGTTGTCTACCCACGGACGACCTCGTGCAGGACATGGTCGGGGAGCGGCATATAAAGCGAGGCACCGCCCACTGCAGTGGTTTCCCTGAAATATGTATGTCTATTTTTATATCTATGCATGTACTGAGTCTCGCTCGGTTGCTATGCGAATTATTTCCAAGTATAGGTAGGTACTTAACTCAGGTTTTGGAACAGGCGCAGGCGACTCTGGTGTTTCTTTTAACAAGTTATCGTTACAAATTATGTATTTCCTAAATTATGTAAATTATG
The DNA here is from genome assembly GCA_014673585.1 of Semibalanus balanoides. Taxonomy (NCBI): domain Eukaryota; kingdom Metazoa; phylum Arthropoda; class Thecostraca; order Balanomorpha; family Balanidae; genus Semibalanus; species Semibalanus balanoides. Next base: position 9,069 of record VOPJ01014302.1, read on the forward strand.
TACTCTGCTTTTGGGAAAAGACAGAATCGCAACATACTTAGAGTAAAAAGTTGTCACTGCACTCGTGAATCTAATCTAATACCTGAAATATTGTTGGTCAAGTTGATGAACGCAGTGACAGTTTTATCGTTATGTTTTAGCATTAGCTTCTCAGAAAAGGGACCCTTAAACTACTTCTCTTCTTATATCTTTGTTCCAGTCCCAGTTTACCAATATTTATCGGTTCACGCACTACCTTTCATTTTTTAATTGAATTAAGTTTTAGATTATGAACTCGCCTTCGGCTTGTTTATAAACTGAATAATTAATGTCACTCATGCATAAAACTATATTAAAAGTACATATATTGTTTCTTTTGTTGCAATTTTGCTATTAATATAATGGTTAAAAACATGCTTATTATAATTCATAAATGTGGCATACAACACGGAAAAGCTAATGAACATGAATAAGTTTGACATTTGTATATAATATATCTATACTTCATCTCGTAACTTGATGTACTGAATGCTGATGAAGTCTCGAATGACGAAACGCGTTCATTTATGTCATATGTGTTTGCTTTCCCGTGCCGTATGCAACAATTATCTGGATATGCTTGTGTACATATGCTTGTAACTATAAAATAGTGCATATGTGTGTCATCCCCCTGTCTGAAAACACAAGAAAAATGCACTACAAACTTTGATACTTATGCAAATATTACTTTATCTATAGCCGAAAGTGCCAATGGAAATTATCAAGATTCTGTCAATATTTTGTCCGGGCTGTTTAGTTTGACCCTGGTTGTTAGGTAGCGTGAAATGATGATCAAGTAAACGTAACCAAAGGTTGTTGCTTATACTTTGTATTTCCTTTTTTCGTTCCTATTCGTGCGTTTTTTTTTGTATTTTTTACTTTGGAGCGCCGTTCAAATTTGCGAAGTACAAAATATCCCTGGCTTTGATTGAGCTGTGGTGTATTGGCTGTGAGTTGTAGACATTCGCACAAATGTATGTAGGTCTTTGTCACAGTCCACTGTGGTAGCTTTGTGGAGCGTCAAGACGTGAACTCCTGAACTGAAATATCCAGGGGCGTATTTAGGGAAGGGTCACTGCACCGTCCATGGTCCCCTCATCCACCGAAGGAGCCTTCACTTCATGAGATGTGCCTCACATTCAGTGAAGGGCGCCTTCGGCGCCCTTCGCTGAATGTGAGGCGCGTTCTGGCTGAATATGAGGCGCGTTCCAATGAATGTAAGGCGCTCTCCGATACACCTCTGGAGGCGCCTTCCCACATACCTCTAAAGGTGACCTCCGATACACTTTTAAAGGCGCCCTCCCACACCGGCGCCCTTCCACATACCTTCAAAGCGCCCCCTCACCAATACTTCCAGAGGCGCCCTTCGATACACCTCTGAAGGCGCCATCCCACATAGCTACAAAGGCGACCTCCAATTCACCTCTGGAAACGCTTTCTCACATGCCTTCAAAGGTGTCATTTGATAAAAATCTGAAGACGCCCTCCTACATATCTACAGGCTTCAAATGTGCCCTCTTGTGCATCTCCGATGGCGCCCTCCTACATACCTTCAAAGGCGCCCTTTAATACAATTCCGAATGCATCCTCCAATACATACATGAAGGCGACCTACGATATACCTTTGAGAAGACGCCCTCTCACATACCTCCAAAGGCGCCCACCGAGATGATACACCTCTGAAGGCCCCCTCTCACATTGTTTCAAAGCACCCTCAGAAACATATATCTGAGACCTGAGGGCGCCCTCCCTTCATACCTTTAAAGGCGCCCTTCGCTGAATGTGAGGCTGTGTCGCCTCTGGTCTCACATAGGGCGCCTCTGGAGCTAATTAGGAGGGCGTCTTTGGATATATGTATTGGAGTGCGCCTTCGGCGTTATGCGGGAGGGAGCCTTCATATAGGTGAATCGCAGGGCGCCTTTGGAGGCGTATGGGAGGACTCATTCAGAAGTGTATCGGAGGGCGGTTTTGAAGATATGTGGGAGGGCACCTTCAGAATTTAGATGTGTACCGGAGGGTGCCCTTTGAGGTATGTGAGAGGGTGATTTCAAAGTTGAATCGGAGGTCACCTTTGGAGTTAAGTGGGATGGCGCCTTCAGAGGTGCATTGGAGGGCGCCTTTGGAGGTGGTATATGGTAGCCGGCGAGGGCGGCCCTAGAAACAGCTGGGGACCAACAACGGGAGTTTGGGGGGGGCAAAATTCCAAAAGTTCTCACACAATTCTGAAAAAACTTATCGGATTTCGCTTGCTTATGCCATTGTAGCGGATTTAAAGCAAACTTTCCTTGGTAAGAGTTGCTTTGATTTCCTTCAATATGACAAAATGCGTCATTTTTTGCCGATTTCGGACGGTTTGGGGGGGACAAGTGCCAATTTCGCCCAACCGTAGATCCGCCGCTGCTAAAAAAATGTATCGGAGACTCTCCCCTTCCCCACCGCTTAACAACACCTTTGCTGACGGCGCCCTCATGTTGGGTTTGGTGCCCTCTTGAGGGCTTGGTCCCCCTTGACGGATTTATAAATACGCCACTGGAAATATAAAATTGTTGCAAGTTATCCTCCCAGTGACCGGACATAGTCCTCGTGTGATATGTTGAGTTGTTTTCTTATATTATTATTTGTAAATGTACGTCTCTGCTTTGCTTATTTTACTGACTTCTTTATCAATGCTAAAAAAGAGTTATAACTTTTTCTTGATATATTGTTGTATTATAGGTACTAGCTGAATGCTGCAGTTGGTGCCTCTGCATTGGCCACATATTTGCATGGCTGATTGTCCCGGAGAGGTGCCAAACAAACCAGTCTGGAAAGTCTGACGTCGCCACTGCTGAACGGAAGGTAAACAAGGGTAGCTGCCGCCATCCTCGGAAGGAAAACAAAATGACGGTGGAAACTGGACACCATCGTCCAAGAATCTGACTCACAAGTCACATTGTGAAGAATATGTAAAATACCTAGTAGCATTGTGCCGTGCGAGCATTAAAATTAAATATATGTAATTGTACTGCATATTCCGAGTAAATGCCAAGATATATAGACAATAGGTAAGTAGGCAATTATTAACAGCAGAAATTTATAGATAAATAAGCTTGTTTGAATGTAAATAACATCTTTAAAAAATGGAAATAAAAATAATCAAGTTGACCGTACCCAACAGCTGTGCACGTTGTGATGTTGGATTGCTACTATTAATCTACTCATAGAAGGAATGCAAGGGAACAATGAACGTCGTCTTCGCTGATTTATTTACCTCTATTATCTTCACACCTACCTTCCACAGATTCGCTTGTTTACTTTCTCGGCTGATTTGCTGGCTTTTATAGAAAGCAAGCATACAAATAGCTTTGTTTATGTAATGTTGCAATGGTCGCTGTTGCCTGCGGAGCCTCTTGGCAGACCCAAAGAACGTTTCCAGAGTCATCCGATTGACGCGAGCTTCTCAATGTCAGTAGATACAACTCACATCCGGAGCGCGAGTGGGGCATCGATTCGCCAAACCTGGAGTCACCTGCCCCCAAAGCCCGCCCTGTCGCTTCTCGAGGCTTCTCCAGCCGCCCCCGACAGCCCCGGCAGCGCCGGCAGCGCCGCCGCCCGGCCTGCGAACAGCGCGGCGGCGGGCCGCGCACGTGCCCCTGTTGCACGCGGGTCTGACGTCACCGTCGGTCCATTCTGGGCGGCGAGGCGGCCGCTGCAGGCGGCGGCCACTATTTAAATCGGCACTCCTCACGGCCAGGTCGAGTCGAGCACATACCGCCAGCGCGTCTATAGTGTGTGAGAGCGAGATAGAAAGAGAAGAGAGAGAGAGAGAGCAGCGCCGCACCCGTCTCCCCGTCAGTCAGTCGCTCAGTCGCAGCAGCCATGGCCCGCCACGTGCCGATCAAGATGGGAGACCACAGCGTCATCGACAGCGAGTTCAGCAACATCCGCGAGCGCTTCGACGCCGAGATGCGGAAGATGGAGGACGAGATGACCCGCTTCCGTTCGGAGCTGATCCACCGCGAGGAGCCGCGCAAGCAGAGCAGCATCACATCCAGGTGAGCGTCAGAAGCAGGGGTCGGGGCACACTCGGGTGACACTCGGGACAGATTCGGGTCACACTCGGGTCAGACTCGGGTCACACTCGGGTCAGGCTCGGGTCAGGCTCGGGTCAGACTCGGGTCACACTCGGGTCAGGCTTGAGTCGGCGCGTGACTCTGTTGCATACTTACTAACGGCTAACACAACATAGCGTGGTGGTGTATACGTATTCGTAGACCCAACAAATGTAAAAAGTGAATGGATTTGTAGCGGGTAAACGGCTTGCATGCCGCCCGTCACCAGTGCACGATGATGGACCGCGATGCGCAAATGTTAAAGGGCAAGCAATGCAGCGTGCGGCAAATTTTCCGCTGTGTTTTCATTGTTTTCGGTTTAGTTGGGAAGATCCGGACCACTCGGAAAAAGTGTTGGATGCATTGTCTTTGGAGCAAGTCCGAAGTGATTCATCGTCCTTGCAAGGTGTCACGGGACGCTTTAGCGACTCAACCGACCGTTGCTCGGTGGCACTCTAGAAATAGGTGGCACTCTCCTACTCCCTTATTTTGAATTTTGACTGTTCTGGTCGCTGAATGTAATGGGGGTTGCAGTGCTTCATTATTCAAGCAATAATGTATTTATTTCAGGATAGTCGGATAAATTATTGGAATATTATATCACTTCTTACACTTGATAGCATTCGTAATCTTGCCTCACTAAAGTCTTCCAAATCTTCCAAAGCTAATCCACAATATTTAAGAATATATTTGTGATGCTATGACACCAACGCATCTGTTAACTATCTCGTCCCAACACATATAGATAGTAAATGTACTTTCATATTCAGAAACTGATTATTTCTGTACATGTGATTTAACATCTTCAGAGCTAGTCATTGGCTCCTCGCCGTTTTCGAAAGTTCAGCTGGCAGCGCAGTTAATGGTTAGTGTCCGGGTCCGCCTACACTACCGCCCGGTGTCCGCCCACGCCGCGTCCAGCGCCGGCGCCGGGTGGGGGCGGGGGCGGCAGGTGAAACGCAGGCTTGCGTGCCGGCTTGTTTATTTTACAATCAAAGGCGTATATTTAGTGTGACAGCTGCCCGCTCACCTAGCGCAGCCCGCAGGGGCTCCTCGGTGAGGTAGAGCGTGAATCATCTGTTTATAGGTACTCAAGTTTCAAAACACGTGAGTCACGACCCGCGAGCATGCACAGGCGCTGCTGCTGCATTTCACTTACCTCGCCGTCGCCATAGAGCCGCTTATATGTCACACTGCGTCCCATCCTGGCCACTATTAGAGAGTGGCCCTGCTCGCAGTGACACTACCACGCGGGGGCACCAGCACGTCTCGGCACAAACTGGTTCTTGCCAGCCGATGTTGAGAACGTAAGTACGACCGACACTGGTTGTGTCTCGCTCCTGCCGGTCCGGGTTCGCCTTATACCAGGTCACTGGGCACAGGCGGTGGCTCTGGAGGCGCTGCTGGTCTGCGACGCACCACCAACACCGCGCTGTGGTGTACCGGGCCTCGGCGGCCTCTCAGGGCCGACAGGTCAGCGCCTGTGACAAATCGCGACAGCTTAGAGACACGTCCTGTTCGCGGCCAGCCACCGCTCACACTGTCTGCTGAAAGCACGAAATTCCCTGGAACCGGCACCGGACGGCCGGCCACTACCCGTAAACTCGACCGCGCGTCACCGCGAGCGGACGGCACTGACAGCACGAAAACAACGCGACAGAGGTTCACTGTACGGCATCGACACCCGCAACCCGTAACGGCCTGTACGGCAACGAACACCGCACCGGACGGCACGTACGGCACGCACGCACCGGACGGCACGACACCGCGGACAGACGTCACTGTTACGGCAACGACACGCACCGTACGGCAACGACACTGGCGGACAGACGGCACTGTACGGCACGACACCGTGGACAGCGGCACTGTAGGCACGGCACCGCGGACAGACGCACTTGTACGGCAGCGGCACCGGTGGACAGATGGCAACTGTACGGCACGGCACCGTGGACAGACGGCACTGTAACGGCACGACACCGCGGACAGAACGGCCTGTACGGCACGGCACCGCACCGTACGGCACGACACCGCGGACAGACGTCACTGTAACGGACGACACCGCGGACAGCCGGCACTGTAACGGCACGACACCGCGGACAGACGGACTGTACGGCAACGACACGTGGACAGACGGCACTGTACGGGCACGACCCGTGGACAGACGGCACTGTACGGCAACGGACACCGCGGACAGAGCGGCACTGTACGGCACGACACCGTGGACAGATCGGCACTGTACGGCACGACAACCGCGGACAGACGGCCACTGTAACCGGCACGACAAGCCGCTGGACAAGACGGCACTGTACCGGCCGGCAACCGCACCGTACGGCACGACACCGGCTTCCGGACGCTCCGGACGCACGACACCGCGAAAGGGTGGTCCAGTGACCGCCCCGTCACCACCAGACTCGGCCGCGGACTCAGACCGGCCCTCGGTCTGTCTCTCTGTCTGTCTGTCTGTATGTCTGTCTGTCTGTATGTATGTCGGTCGGTCGGTCGCTGCGCTGTGTGTCCTGCTTGAGTTGTTGGCTCGATCTCCGACGCACACTGCACCCGATCTCCGTCTTTCGCGGCTCCTCGACTTCGGTCGCGACCCTCGCCTTCAGAGGCTATGACCTCCAGAGCAGCGTCTGCTGCCGAGTTTTCACCAATCGGCTGCCAGAACGTCGGCCAAACCGGCTGGGTGCCTTCTGCGCCCGCACAAAAACGAGACAGCGTCCCATCACTGAGAGAAATATTCACTAACTCGACCTCGTATACGAGTGCAACGAACATAAACTTAGCGTTCCAAATGTTTGTTATCTAACCAACATAAAACCAGGTAATACTTAGTTTACTAAGGCATTAGCAAACCTGGCACCAATTCCAAGCAAGGAGAAACAAACCCTAAAGTAGTCCAAAACCAAAGAACAAGCACCCCGTTTCGAACGACCACTAGGGCAAATCAAATGGTTGAGTAAACCTAACTAACCGTGACAAAGGCAAATTTAGTAGTAGTCCGAGCCATAACAATGCCTATACTAGGTACGCCAAAGGCATTATTAAGGACCTGTTACAAAAGCTCTACTAACTCTTAACAAAGCTTCCAACTAACCTGAAACAATGCCCCACTAACCTGAACAAAAGCTCCCGTACTAAACCCATTGCAAGCTCATTCGCGTCCGTTAATCGTCGTTCCTTTCCTCCAAATATCCAAACGCAGGTATTTTAATAAGGATATATTTTCAGAACCCACAACGTAGAGTCGCCCAGTTTCCAACCAAAGTCCACAGCCTTCACCCCCTCTCCGGGCACATCCGGTCGACACCATACCGCCACCGAACACTCCAAAATCTAATAGTCGGCCCACAGACTGCAGCGAATTGAAGATAGTTGTGGCTGTCACAGGCACTGGGAAACCCGATCGCAACAACCTCTGATCGCGACGTTCAACCACCACCCTCGAATTCATCACACCACGGTCGATATAACTTGCACCTTTTGCACCGTCTTGCACTTGCTTTTCAAATCACATCCAACCTCAACTTGGCCATATTAACGGTGGGCACATTAAATGATGAAAACCGTCGCAAGATTTACAGCACTCATCACATAAACTGTGATCAAGATAATTCTCAGGCCGAATTAAAATCCCGGTAATCTTCTTCAGAGAAAACAAAAGTTGACAATAAGGCTGATAAGAGAACTGTTCAGTCTTGTGGTCCTTGCACCGCTGGTTCGGAACACATCTACGGCAGGACACGCAGCGGGAGCGACAAGTATCGGCGTGTCACAGGTCTGGGCCCACACTGGCCGCACTGTTTGAAATATACTCTGCTTCGCGCCGTCAGCGCGCGCCGTGCAACACGCGCTGTCGCTTCCGATGGACGCTAGTTGAAACAAATTCGTGACAAGGTGATTAATAATGAATTTGTGTATCGACGAAAGATAAGCCAATGCAAAAGCACCTTGGTACAAAACTCTTCCTTAGTTTGACGAAAACGCGACGGGAACAAGCCCATTAACAAAGCAAAAAACAAAGGCAGTTAAGTAATGAACTGGCGCAAACAAACTTGGCGCTTGATTTGCCATTTTAATATTGGCCTAGTTATGAGTTAGTTTTGGATAGTTATTAAGTAAAACAGGAAAACCATTGGTGGACATTTTTCTCAGTGATCGGTCGTCCCGAGGTCGCTTCTGTCATGGCACGTACCGGATCCGGTACAGCTAACAGAGGGCTCGAGGGTGGACAATACTCGAGGGTGTCTCCAGGGGATCGAGGCAGAGCTATATTGTTCGAATGTTCCAGCATGTTCCAATGTCAAATGTCCAGTGTTCAGCAGGTATTTAGTCTGCTGAATTTCCGATGTTTTTATATAATGATTGCGGCGTAGAATGCTTTCTTCCAACGGTTAAGCCGAAGCGGCTGCAAGCGTTTTGATATCGCAGATCAAAGAATGTTTCAACACGAGGTGTTTACAAATTGTAACGGAAAGCACAAAGCGGCGCTGCTCATTTTTCAACCATATTGTTATTTGGGTGTTGGCCCAAATTGTAGGAATCTGCTCGGACGTTGAAGCAAACCTTGCTTTTACAAGTTATAGTTTGACAGGTGAAATTGTGACAATGCCGATTTAATGACCAAATTCCACCAGCCGCACAAAAAGTCAGCTCCAAGTACCGTCTTTGGTGTCCATTCCAGCTGCAAAGTATAGAATGACATCTATATCGGATTTTGCACCTCCGCACCATATAAGCGCTTTACAGTCTCACGAGCTTGACTGTCCATTGGCGTTAATTGGGTGCGGTCTCCTCAGCTGGCTCTGTCACACCTATGGCGTCTCGCTATCCCGCCTGAGCTGGAGGAATGTTGACCCAGCGTCAATGGATGTCGAATAATTGTCGAGCGCGCCTGGCACCCGGCCAACTCATACCTCCCGCCGCGGCGAAGGCAGAGTCAGCCTTGACGGATACGTCGCCACAACATGGTGACAGTAGCATACAATTGGGGAAATGCAAAACCTGCTGACGGACAGAATGTGAAAATATAGCGCAGTTTGTCTTATCGGGATCGCTAAACATGTGTTGTGGCCGGCGCATTTTTACCGGCCTTGGGAAGGCTGTCTGGGGTGAAGTCCTAGGAACACAGCAGCGTTCTTCCGGTCTATAGAAGTTGCTGCGGGACTGTGGGTAGTACAACACGACACTGTAGAGGTTGCTATATGTGGACGTTAACAAAACGGGGCAGTCTGTCCCTGTATTTATTTTTATCCTGGATCTTATGGAACACAGTAAGCTTATACCGGGAAGCGAAGTCATTTTTTGGAAGGTTTGTGTGTGTACCATACGTAACTATTTGATCAAATCATTTTAACCGAGTAGCTACTGTATGCACACAAGTCTGTCGAATCGATGACGTAATGTATGTGCATATATAACACTGCAGTTGACTGGCTACTAATATATGACGCTGCTCTTGCCTCTTACCGAGATTGTCATGGCCTTAATCTGACGCGGCAGCAGATTTTTACGTGCCATTTTAGTTTTACCAGCTTATCACTCAGATGGACTGCTAACATTGGAGAGCTCATTCACAGCAGGCGACGCTCTGTACAAAGGCAGCTTGCAGCGTTAAAGCGTGCGGCCGAACGCTGACAGATTCTAATGGACTAACGCTTGGCTCTTTATATTCTGATTTCAGTTTTCCATCTTCAATGCTCACTCAACAGAACTCGGCATTCAGGTAAGGACCGCTTCCTGTGCTGTCTATCCAATGAAACCCTGCTAATGAGTTAGAGTACCGTATATTCAGCAGAACTCGGCATTCAGGTAAGGACCGCTTCCTGTGCTGTCTATCCAATGAAGCCCTGCATATGAGTATCGTATATATGTTTTGGTGTCTGTTAGCCCCGCGAACTGTATGTTCTTAAAACGTCACGTTTTCCGTGCCAGCCTGCCCATCATATCAAGCTGTGTTTTGCTTCGCTTAGCTGTCGTTAGAGTAGTTGTGATAAAATGCCTGTCTGCACCACTCCCCAGTACAAACTGCCCAGATATGAAAACCCCGTGCGTCCCTCGGTCCAATGTTGTCCCGTTCAACGTCAGTTGCGAAGCAGCGTTAGTTGTACTTCGTCGATGTGTTTACTATAGCGAGTCATTATATTGTATAATGCAAGGCTATTCAATGCTTGCTTATTAACTTGACTTTTAATTGCACATCGGCGCCGTATTACTAGCATGCTGCTTTTTCCCGGAAAATTTCGTCCGGCCGGCATCGACACTTTGTTTTGATCTTTTCAGCCATCCTTAAATTAATATTTATGGTGAACACAATTTGCGTTCAACATCTTACAAATTTTTACACAAAAAAACTCGATCATAACTATCAAGATTTTTTCGCGTCTCGGTCATGCTATCATTTTTCGCCGGTTTAATTTAGCTTCCAGCCGTGCATAGAGCATAAAATGCCGAGTCATCAACACACAACCGACATGAACCACCCAAACATGCCAACCGCAGAGGTCAATATTGACGCCGCCACCTGCGCCTGAGAGCAGGCCTGTTCACACACGGCCACGTGAGCCAACACGGTCCGCTGTCGGGACGCATCACCTGCAAACACTCCCCGGCGGGATCCGCATGACGTCACGATGTCCCGCCTCGTGCCGCGCTGCCACCCTGGACGCGGCGGCGGCGGCGGCGGCGTCACACCTTTTATGGCGCGCGCCGCCTGCACTGGCAGCTCGGTGACGTCACCTCTATCAGCCCGAACAAATGTCACTGAGCTGGAACCTCCGCCGGTACGGAAAGCGGCCAACGGACACGAGCTCCAGCTAGAACACGCAAATATATTGAGTCGATTTGACAAAATATTGATTGTTGATTAAAATCAGCAAACGCTGTGTGTATGTGTGAGAAAGTGTGTGCGCGTGTGTATGTTACGTGACTGTACTGACGTGACGCTGCCTTCGCTCCCCAGCACCACCACCAGCTCTTCACACCAGACTTCCGGCAGCAACACCAACACCTCCGGCAACAACACCAACACCGCCGGCAACAACACCAGCACCGACCTGGCCATGCGCGCCACGCCCCACAACTGGATCGAGAGCCTCAACTCGCCGCTGGTGCAGGAGGTACGCTGTGCTCTCCCTCTCGCACCGGAAAAGGCCAGAGGCCCAGAGCTCCGCCGTAATGTTTGGGCAAAATGGTGTCAGATTTATCACTTACGATAAGTTTCACTGGCTTGACCTGATCGACAGTCATTTGATCGATGAGATAAAATGGTTTCCAACCAAAGTCTGTCTTACTTAAGTTTCACTCTAAATATGGTTTGTGCTATTAAAGTTGTACGACTTGGCCATGAGCCCAAATTATCAATTGCTTTATAGGTATGTAAACTGGTTGGCTCGAAATGTCAATAGTCATCCTCTATTCAAATTTAACCTTTGTTTTATATCTTTAATTAAAAGTGAAATATCCCGTATCCCGGCTTGATATCTTAAAAGTTGACCACATAAATATTTACACATTGTATAAATGCAATTGTCGAGATTGTCTTCCAATGCTGTACCCACAACAAAATCAAACGGCTAAAAGGATCAATCGGTTGACTAATGATGCCGTTATGTTGAAGCATTGGTGATGTTGTGTAATGCAAGCCAAGCCACAACTTGCTACATCGCTCGATTCTGGAGTGTTGCTCACCGAACACACACCAGTGCTGACTGGGGACGACAGACTGCTCGGTCATCTATGTGTGCTCGGTTTTCCTGTTCTGATCAGCTCGTATCTCCACAGGACGGTGACAAGAAACACCTGAAGCTGCGGTTCGACGTCAGCCAGTACAAACCCGAGGAGATCGTCGTCAAAACCGTCGACAACAAACTCCTGGTGAGTGACAGCAGGACTGACGGTGGTGTATATTATTCGTACAATTGTAATGGATACGCACGTAAACGTTCAAACACCCCGTGATCGTCTACCGCCAAAACATAAATAGTCCTTAGCTTCACCTGAATGTGGTAAAGGCCTCATCTACGACAGTTGATCTGCCCACTCAGTACACAATGCCCGTTTCTGTGTACTCCTTGCGAGCCGTGTAACCACGATTGTAGACGGCCTGCCCGGCTGACATTGCTGTGTATTCCCTGTGAGTGTACTGACCGGTATGGCAGCGTGCCAAGCTTGGCACGATGAGTCACGGGCCTTACCAACAAAGAATCTAGTGAGGTTGGGGCTGCGGCTTGCAGCAGCCATGATAATAGGTTTCCTCGTCCGGCAGTATCGGACATATCGCCTGGCCGCGTCAATGCTGCGTCCCACGGACCTGACTTCCGATCTTAAACTCTAAACCAAAGAAAACTTCTAGTGACTTGGCATGTCATCATCGTCGGGCCGAATTTAACGTGCACTTCGCTTTCAAAACGGGGGCGCGGTTCAATACTGTCGGCTGCAGCCGTGACTTTAGTGCTGATCGTAAAGTGTTGGTCGTCATGGCTACCAACTTAACTAGGCCAGCTCGTTCGGCGAAGTCCCGTGAGGAAGCTTTAAAACATGTCATGCTTCCGGCTCGGAAATAGTTCAGCTTGCTATATAAGTCGACGACTAAATAGGTCACCCTTCTACCCACATCACAAACTTTGCAAGCAACTTTCTTGTAATGTTGTTATGCTAGGCTTCCTAGAACGGATAAGCCTATTTTCGCCACCAACTCCTGATTGATTCACTGCTGAACTGATCCACTGCGACCGGTGCACGTCAGACTGTTCGACCGTCTCATTCGAGTTTAACTAACGGATCCAATTAACTGCCTGATAGGTATGTAGACGGCGGGATAAATTACTCTGATTCGTCGAGTAGCTGTTGATTTCGCCGCCGTGCTGCGTTGAAGTGATAGCTCACACTACTCAGCTGAAGGCTGGTCTTCAGTCACGTACCGTCCGCCCGAGCCGCGACGCCTGGAGCGAGGCAGTAGGCATTAGAGGCGGACACCCTCACCTCCACCGCCGCCGCCGCCGCCGCCGCCGCCGCCGCCCGGTGACGTCAGCGGCGAGATCAGCCGCCCGCGGGCCGGAGTGTGGGCGGTCAGGGCGGCTCCGTCCGGCGGCCGACACACCTGCGCTCCGAACGAGGCGCCGGCGACGGCGGCGATGGCCGATACTCGAGCCGAGTCGACGGCATAGCTGGGACGGTCGTGATCGAGTCGCAGCCAGCTCATCGGCCCGGTCGGACGGCGCAGTACTGGCGGACGTCCTCTCCGTTGGTAGCATGTGGCGGGCTGCGGTCGGCCGGGACTGCCGGTGCGTGGGCCGCTGGCTGACGGTTTTGCTTGAGCCGGCCCCGCCCGGCTGCCGCCCGACCCGACCACGCTATTACGGCGCCCATCATTGGCGGCCGGCTCGGGCGCCGGAGTTGGAATGGTGCGTGGGCCAGCGCCGGTGAGTGGGAATGGTGCGTGGGCCAGCGCCGGTGAGTACGTGGGTCGGTGACGACCGCTCCGGTCCAAACAAGGCACATTTGGCAGTTACTATCGCAGGGTGAGGAATTCACTTCGCATGCCATTCGATCGTTCTCCTTATGTGTTAAACACGAGTTCGAGGAAGATTTGGGCGGGCTTTGGGCCTCTCCAGCTGCTTAGCACGAAGTCTGCTGTCATCTGGTGATGGTGATAGTGCTGCCATCTGGTGATGGGAATGATAACTATCGAGCTGCACATCACTTCTCAGCTGGTTAGATATATATATATATATTTTTTTTAATTTAGTCCGAATGTTTTGATGGGATGGATTCCCGAGATCAGGACCAACGCTAAGCTAAGCTTGAGCGCAGGCCCTGACCCCACCATCCCTGATTCACGCCAATTCCAGTCACACGCAGAATTTGAGACGAAAGCTCTAACGTCCCCTAACGACTGAGGACGGTCCGCCCGGCTCGCTGGCTTCATTTGACCTTTGAAGTTTGACGCCGCCGCTGCCACCAGCCGCAGGTCATCCCCGTCAGTAGCAGGAGATCTGTTTAGTCTGTCTGTTGAGACAGGCCGTTTGTTGAGAACAGTGTACAATGAAATCATTGGTGGATCTAGAACGGTGGTTTCGGGGGGTGGGCATGGGTGGTTTGGGGGCCAAACTCCATAAAGTCTCACACAATTATGAAAACTCATCGGATTTCACTTGCTCATGCATTGACAGCTGATTTAAAAACACACTTTATTTAGTAAGAGTTGCCTAGATTGTTTTCTTTATCAGTAAATGTGTAAATTTTGCGTCGATTTCAGGCGTTTTGGGAGGCATGGTTACTTTGCCTCCCCCCTGGATCCGCTAGTGTGTGCAATAACTGTTCATTATATATACGACTGCCGGTGTTACCTGAGCTGTACCAGTCGCTTCAGTCGTCACTTCTATAGCAGAAGGATTCGGGCAGCTGAGGCGCAATTATGCTCAAAACGTGTCCCTCTTGAGACCGAGAACTTCATTTACGTCCAAAAATAGACAACAAATATTATTTGAGCCTCGAACTATGTGAAACCCAGGTGCTTCAAGACATTGAAATTTATTTTCCGCTGGTGAGGAGAGTCCAGGCTAGCCTCTGGCTCGAGGAGTATATCTCCCTGCAGAACTCGACTGCTCCTGAGAGGCAGGGTGGGGCGTCCCGCTCCAGATACCAGTCCAGCGCGCCGCCGAAAGCCTCCAGCCGCTCCAGAAAGCCACGTCAGCGCGCCGCGGGTCATTTTTAGCCGGCCTCGGCGCGCCGTCTCCCCGCTGCCGGCGGTGCTATATTTGCGGGAGAGTGGGGGAGTAGAGGTGTTTCAGCCTCCTTGAGGCACTGATCATCGGCCAAAATACGGCTGCCAGGACCGTGCAATATCGGATTCACGGCCGGTCTGAGGCGGTGGTGGACTGACGCCACCAGCAGACACCCGAGATATTCAGTCAGTAAAATAGTTTTTTAAACCTTGACAACTGGGCTGGGATGCGTTACTGAATAATCCTGTCGTAATCTTCAAAGCAGGGACGTAGCCCACAGGGGGGGCCACGGGCGGCCATGGCCCCGCCCCCCCCCTCGAGCCGAAATAAATTTCACAACTAGATAGAATGAGATGCTCTTAAAAACCCTGGGACCCTACCCCCCCCCCCCCCCCCGGTCAGCAAACATATGGACTGAGGAGCCAAAATGTGTATTTTGCATTACTACGGTAGATAATGAGTATTTAGGAGCAAAATGTGATTTTTTTCCGACGTGGCCCCCTCCTGAGCGATATAATTCCTGAGCCCTACGTGTCTTTGCTTCCAAGGCTACATATAATTGATCAGTTCGCTTCGAGAAAATTCAGTGAGCATGAGTGTTCTTTGGTTAATCATATGCTCACCCATCTATATATCTCAAGCCAGCTCCTACAAAGGTTTATTTCTTCTCGGTTCTTCCTCGGTTAAGGCTCTCTCTCACCTTGACATGACCCCCCCCCCCCCCTTGTCCGTCGCAGGGTCCAACGCCAAAGCACGAAGGGAGAAGTCGGACAGCCGGAGCGTTCTTACCGCGAGTACAACCGCGAGTTCCTGCTGCCGCAGGGCTCCAACCCGGAGATGATCAAGTCGTCCCTCTCCAAGGACGGCGTCCTCACCGTGGAGGCGCCGCTGCCGCCTGCGCTCGGCGGTGGCGAGGCACGCATCCCCATCATGAACAAGTAAAGCCGTACCGCCCTCCACGACCGTGCTGCCACCTGTGAAGCTGAGCTCGCGGCCGGCAGCGCGGACTTTTTGTTCCGACTTGTGATTCTCGCGCGGACTGCGCGGGCCGACTGGTTCCCCGGAGACAGCGAGTTCCGGGGTCTCCCAGGGGGCGTCTCTGGCTCCCTGGCTGGCTGAGGCGACCCGGCTGTGTCGCCTGAACGTCTCCCATGTCGACGACAGACGCCGCCGGAGGAGCCCGCGTGACGCCTAGTCAGCCCGCCTCGCGTTAACAGCTAACTATGCAGACACCGGCAGACTTCACGCAGCGCGGCAGCCTGAGCCAGCTGCTCCCAGCTGCGTCTCACGACTGCTGCTGTTGGCGGTCTGTGTCACACGGCAGCGCGGCAGTCTGAGCCAGCTGCTCCCAGCTGAGTCTGACGACTGCTGCTGTTGGTGGTCTGTGTCACACGGCGGCGCTACGGCGCACCCACAGTAACTACTGATCGTTTGAGCACTGGCGGATCCAAAACGGCCAAACCAAGCTGAGTTTCGGGAGCTGAATCCCAAATTCGAAGACAAAATATTAAAATCTGACTTTGTATGCATTCAGAACGGACTTGAAAAATGCTTTCATATTTAAAATTAAATGCGCCAATAATATTCCCGTGGTTTGGAGATACGTCAATCTTTGGTTAATTTGAGTCGTTTGCGAGGCATAGCTCCGACACCCTCTCTGGATCCGCCCTTGCCTTTCAGCATTGTTTTTTTTTCTGATTTGTCGATTTTTTTCCGTTTAGAGTACGTGAAGCGATGGACACGACATGCGAATGTTAAATATATTTATTAAAACACCGAGCTACGCGCTGTTTTCTGTTCAAATGATGACGACACTGCATCAACCGATACATCTGGACTCCGAAATCGGACGGCAACCAGCGTGGCTTTGGGCCAAAGGCGACAGTTTCCTGTCTCAGCGGCTCTCGGTTGAGTGTCATTACCCAGCAGAACTCGGCGATTTTTCCGTGTCCAACATCTCAGAGGCCGATTGATGGTGCTGTGACCGTTTTAGACAGGTGCGCCCGGCCAAGGTTTATGTAGCGTCCCGTGGCCAGGGCAGAGCGAGACCGAATGGTCACCTGCCACTGACTTCAGCGCTAAGGCGGATCCCGCGGCGGGTGCATCACGTGCCCATTACATCATACATACTGCTCAGCTGACGGTGAATCACATGGTCTGCCGAAAAAGGTCGCGCTCGGGGATATATATGGCCTTATATATGGCCTTGCGCTCGGGGATGAATCACATCACGGCTTTCAGAGAAGGCATGTCGTGATGTGATAGAGGGAGCGTCACCCCAGTCATCTGATCGTGCCTGCTGCGCCTTCATAGTGACTTCAGACGGCTACCAGAGGCTGTCGGCTAACTCATATCGATTTGTATTCCTTAAGACGTATAATGGTTGTGACATTTCTGTCATTCATTGGCTGATAAATATATAAATTATGCTTTTGGTTCCGAATATGCGGCGGAAACTCTTAGATGAACTCGACTAGTAAGGCATGCATGGCATGAAGCAGACGGAGCGAAAGTTCATTTCATTTGTGTCGCTAAGTTACTGACGCTTAAACTGTACGCCACCTGACAGTGGGACAGGTCGCAGCGACCCACTTAAGACTTTTTTCGAAATGTCGTTTACTCCTCCCTTGTGTTGCCGCGGCACGGCAGCGGCCGTCGACCTCACCGGCTACCCGCGCTGGTGTTAGGAGTTTTTGTTCTGGAGCCGCTGAATATACACCATTCTGCATATTTACCGAGCTGGAAGGGGCGTTTCGGGACTGTGTGAGAAGTGACACGCCCACATGGTCCCACGCCGTTTGAAAACAATCGACAACAATAGCGCGACTCGGAAACAGCACTAAAGAGGGGGCAGAACACACTGACACACAATAGATTAGTATTTGTTTTTGTCTGTCGAACGCTGCGCGCAACAGTGGCGATACCAGAATATTAGATAGTGGGTACTGCTGAAATCAGTAATCACACTATGGTCAGGAAATAAAGAAACGCATGTCATTGTACCAGGGGCTCCGCCACTGGGGGGGGGGGGGACGAGGGACGTGTTCCCCCAAACATTTTTTGATTTTAACATTAGGCCTATGGGCGTTGCATAGAAAGAATTTACTTCAGAATGCCTGCGTCCCCCCCCCCCATTTTCGGGAGGTGGCGTCGCCCTTCAATTGTGAACTGTCCTCGAAATGTGTTTATGTACCTATGTATGAACCAAAACCTTGTCCTGCTTGCGTATAGCCAACTCAGTGTCACTTACGCAGTACTGGTCCCATATATTGATGGCTCTGAAATTTTGCATAAACAGGCAGGCTCCACGGTAGTTAGCGAGGAAACATCCTGTCGCCAGAGATTCAGTCCGCCCCATGCACGCGAAATGACAATCAGCGCTCCCACTGGGACGCAAAAATAAATCGTCCCAATGAAACCATCCGGGACAAGACCCATGCTTCATCACCGGCTGGTTTAGCGATTTATGGGATGTTTCTGGTCACGGCTGCTGAATTCCCATTCAGACACCCCCGATACGCCGTCCACAGGTATCATTTATCACAGAGGAACGTAAAAGAGAAGCTTCGTCAGCTGTGACATCCACCAAAACTATGAACATACAGTCGGTAGCATTTTAGATATGCTGAATTGTCAGTTATGCAAAAATTTGAACAGAAAATACATGTTGGAAGGAGCGATGTCTTCTGAAAATGATTGGTATGGCTTCAATGCTAACTTTAGAGATTTTAAAGTCATTCTTACCATGCAACGCCATAGACCTTATGTTAAAATGTTGAATTATTTGTAAGGCTTTTGTCCTACCAAGCCTATAGAAATCGACACCCATGCATGTAAGTATGACGAAATACCTCGCTGTCACACCATCGTGAATGTAAAACATAATATTTGATAAGCATATTTGATTTGATCATATATTTGATATATTACCTTGTCGGTAATATTTTTATAATCACCCTAGCCAGCCCATTACTCATCGTTGTCTGGGCCAACCTAAAGTCGCGCCATGCATGACTCGGGAGTTTTGAGAACATCAGGTGCAATGTCAGCTGTGTAGATTATACAACAGCGCCACCGCTCGCGAATGTGCTACCTTCAACACTTTATGCACGTCGTGACATGCAACCGACGGCAAGGGCGCCGTTCTAATATAATATGAGAGTAGTTAGACGAATAAAAAGAACGGTGAAATTTAACCGTCATCCTGACGGTGCCCACTGCCCATCTTAAATTTTAAATGTCTGCATACGGACAAACCGCTTGGTATTTAATCGCTCGTTGATAAATGAACCTTTATTATAACCTGTCCGTTCAACGCAAATAATAATTACGTAGGTATAGCAAGCATCAAATAACAATATGTGCAAAGTGCCAGACTTCCCGACAACAGAATGGTGTGCAATTAAAATATCGACTTAGGAACAACTCGAGTTATGCTCATTTGGCCTTCAACATATGTTGACCTGATGAGGATCGCAGGGGACCACCGGGGTCGCTTAATCTCTTCCTTAAGTCCACACCTGACAACGACCCTGGCAGCGCAGTAGGCCACACCAAGATTCCTTTACTAGGCCACACATGTGGGGTGGGAGGGGTGACGAGTCTCCCTCTCCGCGGCCACACCTGACACCGCCACTGGCAGAGAGGCAGGCCACACATGTAGGGTGGGAGGGGTGACGAGTCTCCCTCTCCGCGGCCACACCTGACACCGCCCCTGGTAGAGCGACATGCCACACACAGGTGGGGTGACGGGGTGCCGGGCGTGGCTGTGATGCGGCGGGCCGTGACGGCGTGACGCCGCGTCCGCCTCCCTGTCCCTCCCTCACAGTGACATAGGAGGGGTGCGGCGTGACACGGGGACGGCCTGCAGTCCTGTGATCGTGTCAGACGGCTGCCGGAGCTGCGGCACCAGTCATATAGCTGTGACAGTGATAAAGACAGCGGCGCCGGCAGAAACAGCAGGAGAGACGGACAAAGGAGAGCTCACCCGGCATACCCGACTCCGCGTCTCTGGCCGACAGGCGCAGACGCAGGTAAGTGAGGGCGAGGCTCGAGTGAGCTGCTCCGTTCCGTTACAAACAGATTGCAGAACGTCGATAAGTTAGACGGACATTCGTATAAGTTTATAAATCAAATTTATTTCATACATAAATTGCGTATAATTTTATATTTTTATCAAACATCTGTAGCAATAAAGGCATAGGCTTTCGCCAAACATTTATTCATCTTCAAATTGCACTTGTTTCATTGTTGACCAAATTAACATCACTAAGGCAGGGTGGCCGAGAGGGTAGGGCAGAGTAAATATGTAGTAAACAATTTCAAACGTTTCTAAAGTAATCTCAAGACCCTTGATCAGTCGTACAAACTTGGGCATCGCTGGATTTACAGTAAATTGCAAATAATTATTTGATATGTTACAGGTTAATTTAATGTTTCGTCTCACCTAAAAAGTTGTAATACAATGCAAAATATATGTAAAATCGAAAGCTCCGAGTCCAAACGACTTAATTCTTGTGGAGAAAGTCCAGATTTTAACATGATTAAAACTATACCTCCACATTACGTCTTTCCGTGAAATTAAATACAAAATACATCCTATTGCACATGTGGTCTGAATATTCAAGTAAATTTGATTTCATTCATTCAACGCCAGCGAAATTGCTGAGCATGTTGTACGCTAAAAAAAAAATGAAAAAAATGAAAAAGCTGTTTGGTTAATAGCCATCCACGTAAGATATCGACTCCTATATCGGCCTGTGCGAAGGATATACTGTCCGTGTCAACGTTGTCCCCGAAGGCCGATATACATCTCGACCTCCCAGGAGACCGAGAGAAGGCCCGCCGCTGTCAGCACGATGCAGTGTGAAGCGACACGGCGCCACCGTCTGCAAGATATACAGAGTGTGAAGTGAAGCGGCGTCACCATCACCACCACACAGTGTGTGAAATGAAACGCTGTCACCAGTCACCACCAGCCCACGGCTACAGGTCGCAGTGAAGCTGTACCTCCGTCACCACCGGCTGGTGCTGTGAGGAGTGACGAGTGAGGGCACCCTCCCCTCCCCTCCCCCCGGGTCCTGCTCCTCGGTACAG
>VOPJ01014303.1:0-33462 GCA_014673585.1 Semibalanus balanoides
AAATGGAAGAAATCACTCATATCGATTATGGCGGGCTAGATCGGGCTTGTGGCCCATAGTGCGCCGTAGCATCAAAACCAAATGGTGCTAAACGATAAAATGATACAGCTGTAAAGCGCAATCAAATCCATGTAATAACCACCGAAAATGTATTTTTGACTACAAACGTGAAGCTTATAATTGCAAATGGAAAATAACGCTGCAAAATCTATTTAGTTCAAAGTATCGATTTAGTTCGGATCTATTTGCTACGGCAAAACAACACAAAGCGAAAATAATGTAAAAGCATGTTTTGCACAAAACTAACCTCCATTGGGCGGGGGATAAATTGACGCGGGTTAATTCGGGCTCGCTCGTCCTTCGCCGTTTAACCCGCGCCCCGCTGGTGGGGGGGGGTATATTCTACCCCCCTCCCGGATTTTCTCAATAACTCAAAAACCATGGCAGATACCGACGTGAAACTTTTAATACCTTGTCCTACATTAATTTGACATCTTCTCCCAAATTTTTGATGAAATTGATAAATAACTTTGGAAGAAACTGACCTTTTGGTGACGTCATATCATACCATTTTTGGTGGAAAAACGATGAATGTTTGAGAGATTCCGTTGTAGGAATGAGGGGTGAAATCAAATCAAAAAATTAATAAGCACTATACCTAATAGTGGGAAATCGCATTGTCTTCAAACATGGCTATTGTTGCCACAATTTTTAGAAGTTTTTGATGCACAAAAATAAAAAAATAAAAATTTTACAAAAAACAAAAAATGAAAACCGGAATATATTTACGAGAACATAACGGATAACAAAACCCAAACAAAATTTCAAGCAACTCTGCATGTTTGATCCGACTTATGACTCCCCAGTGAGTAACTCACCGACGTCCATTTTTGCAAAAATAACCTTTTTTTTACCTTTTTTGCCAGATTAGAGACAAATACATATCACAGTGGTTTCTGAGATAAAAAACGTGACTATAACAAATGTTTTTTTCCGTGTTTTAAAAGAATCAATTTTAATTTGACCTTCATATGACCTGACTTTGACTTTCACGGTGTCAGATTGTCAAATGTGCTTGTATTATCGAATTACACGTGTAAAACAAACATAAAAACATATGTTGCATGACTTTCGTAAAACCTTTTGAGTCTGTGACCCTTATTTGTGACCGATATTGACCCTTGACCTTGCTAATAATTTCAGCTTTTGCTAATGCAGGAGTTTCATTATACCTTTGAGAGCTTGTGGGCTCCAATAGTTACAATCTAAGGCTTTAGATAGAAAATATGACCCAAAAACTAAAATATCTCCATTTTGACCTTTTACCTGACCTTGACCCGACATTTGACCTGATTTTGAAAAATTTCACGTACGCTTTGGGCGCGTATCAATGCGACCTTTTGATTGCCGTATTGCACGTCTCGCTACGGTCATTGGTTCAGAAGATAACGAGGGGGCAGAATATGCCCCCCCCCCAGCGGGGCGCGTTCGGCTGGATACCCCAGCGGGGCGCGGGTTAAGGCGTCTTACTGGTTATATCAAGATAGAAGAAATTGCTCACAAAAGTAAGTGTGCTCCTTTAAAATGAGTATTGTATGCATTATACAATATGCATATCACATACTCCTCGACCACCTACAATTTCAAAATCGGTCAAATTGTGGACATTTTTGGCTTCAACCAAAATCGGTCGGTACTTATTTAGTCAACCAAAATGCCTCTTGTTCGGTATTGGATTTGCATTGGTCAGATTTTTTTTTTTAATGACATCACTAGTACCTTTTCGCAAAATATTAAATTGTGTAAGTCGAAGGTGTGTCAGGATCAATGGAAGTTTAAAATTGTATCCTTTAAATATCATATGTTTTATTAACGAACAAATGTGCACCATATAGTTTCAGAGTGTTAAATAAAGTTGATCTAATTTTATATAGACACTCTTATGTTGTGATTTATCGGCGCCCGTGTGTGCTTTTAAGTGCATTTTAACAAATTTCTCCACCTTCTTCTACATAAAAAACAGCACCAGTGTTTTTCGTTGTCTGCTGGAGTGGGATTTGGGGAGGGGAAATCTATTTCAGTTTGAGCACCCACAATCATTTTCATAAAACCACACCTCTGGGTCACGAATATCTTGTGTCAGCACCATTGGTTCCTTCGTTATTCCTAGCCGCCTGGATTCCTGAATATTCAGCTTAAAGCCAAACAAGTGACGGCTTCGACTACCGTAAATCTGTGTAATTATGTTTGCACATGTCCACTTAACTCGAAACTTTCCCTTATTGGACGTGCCACACTGAGCGGAGCATTAGTTGAGCTGAGTGGAACATCAAGTAACAGATCGCTATCGGCCCGACCGACGCGCGCCGCGGACGGCGAACCTTCACTCACAGCCATAAATCTCACAGGCGGCACCGATACAGCGATCCAGTGCTCGGCGGCTTTTTGTGCCTCGGCTGCCGCCTGTTTCCGCCGGCGACACTTAGCGGGGTGTCACAGTTCCCAGCTCAGCGAGCTGCCGCAGCCAGCCGCCTGCAGCCGATCCCAGCTGTGGCAGCTCATGTGTTTGTCCAGTCGGGCCGGGGAGGAGCGGCCACTGCCCCGCCGCCGCGCCGCCGCCGCCGCCGCCGCCGCCATTCAGATGCCTAATGAGTCAGGAGAGGCTGCAATCGATATACTGAGTAAGCTCGCGAATCTAGCAGAAGCGGCATCTCCAGCTCTTCTCTCCGATTCTGCTACACGGCTACACTACACAGTTCTGCTACACGGCTACACTACACGGCCCCGCTACACGGCTCCACTACACGGCTCTGCCTACACAGCTCCGCTACACGGCTCCACTACACGGCTCCGCTACACAGCTCCACTACACAGCTCTACACAGCTCCACTACACAGCTCTGCTACACGGCCCCGCTACACAGCTCTACTACACGGCCCCGCTACACGGCCCGCTACACGGCTCTGCTACACGGCCCCGCTACACGGCTCTGCTACACGGCTCCACTACACGGCTCTGCTACACGGCTCCACTACACGGCTCCACTACACGGCTCTGCTACACGGCTCTGCTACACGGCTCTGCTACACGGCTCCGCTACACGGCTCCGCTACACGGCTCCGCTACACGGCTCCACTACACGGCCCCGCTACACGGCTCCACTACACAGCTCTGCTACACAGCTCTGCTACACGGCTCCGCTACACGGCTCCACTCCTTTCCGGCTGCGCTTCTCAACTCCGATACTCTTTCAGAACGTTTGCAGTCTGATTATGCACCAGCTAGCCTTCGGAGCTTTTACCGATCAAAAGAAGTTGTCCAAATGAGGTGACATGTTGAACTCGACCTCTCCACGTTCGATCGGGAAGAGGGTGACGATGCAAAGAGGAGAGGAGTCGCACAGGTCGCCATTAAAGGCAACACTGAATCGGCACAGCAGATGGCGCGTAAAGCTCTGCTGATGACACTTATTTCCGTTAGAATTCACAGATAGTCCGTGCGGTTAAAATTTAACACAAGTTGCAACTGTTTGGTGTTGCAGGCATCTTTAAATAGACTGATTCGAAACAACACGTGTGCGAATGATATTCCGAAGATGTGTATTGTGCAAAGTGTATTGACGTGAATTTATATATTTTTGATTAGGTATATGTCATGTTGATAGATGAGATGCGCATTTGTATTGTGTGTGATTTCCAGGTGAGATCGGCATTGTTACAACTGTTTTCCATGCGGTTATTTCATTTGAATACCCTTACAAATGTGAGCTGTGCTCTACGATTTGATCTCGGCCCTCAAGCGGCAAGACAATTTTGATGAGCATGTTCATTTAATGAATGCATCCCAGTTGTTATTTGAATACCATTTGAATATCCAGTGTCCATTCATCATTTGCATATCCATACAGAGGTGCACTATCCCCTAACGTTTGATCTCAGCATGAAATATTACTTTTAATGAGCATGTTTAAATAAGTCAATGCACTCCCGGTGTTAATATCACGTCGTATGCAGAGCAGGGACAACAACGCCACATTGGTGATCATAAATATGCGGAGCTTTGAGGTTTCACCCAGCCAGGGCTCCGAATATTGATACTGGGGCCTATTAAAGGCATGTGTGCATGTCACCGACATTCAGAAATGAATCGGCTGGATATCATGTTTGTGTGGACCAAAATAGATATTGAGCGATGACAGATCATGCTGCAGACTATGAAAGGGGAAATTCTGTTGAATTTTCACCATTAATTCCCTCGCCTGGAGATAGTAGCAATGAAACAGCTCCGTCAGCGAGCTGGAATGAGTCACCACTGTACGATCGCGGCTGGTGTGGATCATTTCATCGACAATGTTTAGCAACAGTTTCCCCGAGCGGCTGCTCACATGAATCTGAACTAATCTGTCGTCTGTAAATATTTGCCACCACGGTACCAGTGCATCATAGTATCCTGGCACCCATCCGGTGAAGTGGAAAATCACATCCAACCAGGGGTGTCGACGCGCGAAAAAAAGTGCGACATTTTGCTCGGTGGGAGGGCGGCACCTAGCATGAGTGCGGCACCTGGCAAGGGGCGGCACCTGGCTGAAGGGGTGGCACCCGGTTGAGGGGGCGGCATATTTTTTAGGGACAACACCTGGCTGAAGGGCGGCATCTTTCTGAGGGGGCGGCACCTGGCTGAAGGAGCGACACCTGGCTGAAGGGGCGACACCTGGCTGATGGGGCGGCATTTTTGAAGGACGGCCCCTGACTTGGGTGGCGTCCGGTCAGTGACGGCACCTGGGTATTGGACGGCGCCTCGTCGAGGGCGGCACCTAGACGGTGGCGGCACATTGGGGAGTCACAACAAGAGTTGGTGCGGCTAGGTCTAAATGGGCGTTAGGCGTCCGACCGCCGTCTGCATTTCCAACATGGCCTAATTTGCCACAATTTGCCCATTCCATTCATTGTAGTTCACCTTTCCTGATGCATCAATATTTCCAAAGTGAAACAAATCAAACTGAATGTTTGGATGGGCTACTTTGAGATTTACTATACTTTCGACCCAGCTATAGGATATTACATACCTGACATGGATTATACACATATTCTCACGTCAAATTCAAGAGGAAACAATTGCCGCAATGACAGCTCAATAACGCCAATCTAAGCGCTACAACTCGCCACATCACCCAACAAAATATACAACACATATCATAAAAAAACGGAGAATATAACAAACTACCCGAGTATGACACTCTTTCACAAGCAGAAAGCATACAGAAAGCACATGCCAGACAACACAACAGAAACAATATACGAACACGAGTGAATAACCAAGCCGGAATCGAGACAGAGTCAACAACACAAGTAATAAGCACATGTACAGGAGGCAAATCAATCCGGCCCAGTGGTCCAGCCCGTGAAGTCGAGACGTATAATGATAGATTACGGAAGCGAGACTGAACTCGACAGAGACCGAAAGTAGACAACCCAGACACCACACAGAGACCACGAATCGCGACACAGATTCGCCCGCGCTGAGTCCAATGGTTCATTGAACACATGCAAGCAATCTGGAGAGACGAAATGATCAGATCAATAACATAGCGCAGATTATCCTTAAACAGGTAATGCTATGAGCCGCGGAAAGCTGAAAAACGGCCGACAAGAGATACCTACAAGAGGCCCATCGACGGACACAAATATATCAAAGAGGGAGAAGATAATATAGAATCCAGAAAAGAACGCCGAAGCAGGCCGGCGGCAGCCGAGGATCATTAATGTTAGAGGCAGCAAGTCATAGAAGACAGCAAGACATAGAAATACTACACTGAGGAAGAAAAATGGAAGACTGTCAAAGGCATGAAGTCAATGGGGAATAATATAGGCAGAGAGCACGCACAAGGAAACAGAAAGTTACCACCACCACGTAGTGGACTGGCATGCCTCTCGTGCAGACTGCTCGCACGTGTAGTCTCCGTAAGTCGCAGTTAAATCACAGCGACAATCGTATACGTAGTCAAAATCAACCACAGCTGCCACTGCAATCCCATTTGCATTCGTTTCATATTCAATCATTCACAATACAATCACTGTTCAACAGTTCCAACACATTCATTGTCTCTGCCGCAGCAATTGACGGTCCTCTCCT
Source organism: Semibalanus balanoides (assembly GCA_014673585.1). NCBI lineage: Eukaryota > Metazoa > Arthropoda > Thecostraca > Balanomorpha > Balanidae > Semibalanus > Semibalanus balanoides. The sequence goes on from VOPJ01014303.1 coordinate 6,133, forward strand.
TTCCGACGCGTCATGAGTGACCTGCCGCTGAGCTGTTAGTCTCCCCATGCACCACACAGACTTTGTTTAAAGGGTGTTTACAAGATCCGCCGTCAGTCTGACTGCTGCTGTGATGAACCTGCAAGAAACACTGGCCGGCAAACTCAAAGCCACTCAGCAGTTGTTTGCTCCCTGCTTCGATCCATGATCGCTTCAGGCTGATCGGTGAATATTTCAGCGGCGCCTCAGTCGATGATGATGTCAGCCCCGGAGAACAATGCCATCTGACTTCTGAGAGACGTCAGCCGCAGCTTTGACCAATTATAGCTCTTCCGTTGTCCGCGGAAATCGGCAGGAAATGATTCGCCGACTGCCGACAGCAGGCTGGCTTTTTCGCTTGAAGCGGTGACAAACACGCCGCATTTATTTTAAAAAGTCCAGGTCGTCCGCACGATTCCAGGGGCTTTGCGTCCCGACACCGAAGCCATTGTCGCTTGTGCAAACGCCCCTTTGTGTCTCGCCGGCTTCTTGAATGCGGCCGTCTCTGAGGCAGACAGGAGAGCCCTGCGCCGTTTATTGCCTCTTCGTCTGCCGCGCCGCCAGTCGGGAGTGTCGAGCCAAACCCTGCCGACTCATTATCCAACCCTGGCTCCGTGGTATCGTACATCCATTCAGACGGATCCCCCCACTCGGTCGCCCGTTGTATATGCATCTCTCATGTCTGAGGCTGCGGGCACTGTCAGCTGATACAGCAAGCGGCCTGGCTCGGTTCCACGGCGCCACAGATTCGCTTTAGCTGCTCGAGACGCGCGCACCGCTCGGAAGTTTTGAAACGCTCCTAATCACTGGTTTATCGGCGACACCCAGGGCAACAAATGGCGCACCCAAAAAAAATATCGCTGATCGCAATAGCACAACGGGCCGTTGTGCCGCGAATGTCGGGTGGGTAGGGTTGGTTAACACTTTGACTTGGCATTTACTGGGATTTCATCTGAACACCATTGACTTGAGGGGGCCCCTATAGTTAAACGCCCCTGTAGTTATCTCTCGAACCAATGGTCGCAGCGGGACGCACAAGAAGGTATTTGAAAGCGCTTGATGAGACGAATCTAAAGGATGCAGCTCGAACTTTAAATGAGGTCACATGTCACTGTCACCCAGGTCAGGTTCAGTGCGGTCGCAATTATCAAAATTCGACAGGGGTATTTTAGGGTTATTGACCATTTTTTCCCATCCAAAGCCTTTGATTGTGACACATTATCCACGCTCGTTAAGACGTGCTTTCAACCCGTGTTTGATACATCATCCCGTATTGAGGAGTAGAAGGGTGAGACTGTTGGCAAAATTCTTCGTTATCACGGTCCAAACAGGTCTAGCTATTACCACAAAGTATCTACGGAGTCCCTCGCTAACCCACATAGTCTTATTGGTGGTCATTGTTACGTGCTTCATACATTCGATTTGATTCTCCATTTTGACCACCAGATTTCATTGTGCGGTTATGTCAAACTCACTGGCAAGTTAAGTAAAAATTTGCCCAAAGACTCCTCTAAAATCCACTTGTTATAAACTGCTATAGAACCCAGAAGACACAAGAAATAATCGCCGCGTTTGGTGCACGGCTGGACCTGAGTGGTTTGCAAAAAAACTCCGTGCTGTCATTTATGTCTGTATCTTGTCCGTAAGCAATCCAAGTAACAGCGAATATTTCACAATATTGACGGTTAGGGGTTTACAAGTACTAAGTAGGTACCTACTAGATGCCATCTCTCAGTAAAAATGACGTCATTTTGAAATTTGGCATAATTGTTGTTCATTTATGGTTCTCTGACAATGCTGACATACATCTCGTTTTTTTAAGCCTCTCAGAGTTTTGATTTTGTGGTCATTCTCATTTATATTTTTTATTTATTTTAGAAGTCAAACAAAAAAATCAAAATCCGAGACTGCCATACTGTAACCTTTGTCATTTTCTATGTAAAGAAGTTTTGGATTGCATCTTGCTTAAAATATGGTATTTGTTTCGTCTGTTAAAGTTAAGCTGATTTGTATGTCAAACTCGTGTGTAGTGACTAGTGAGTAGTGACATCACTACATTTTATATGTCTCAAACATTTGTCGACACAATGGCTGCATTTTAGCACACAGGACGTAAAGTTGATGTACAAAAAGATACCCGAAGTTTTACGTTGATAGCGCAAATCGCTTTTGAGTTATCACGAGTTCTTCAGGGGAAGGCGTTAAACATCCTGCCCCCCCCCCCCTCCCAGTCCATGCCGGGCTAAGCCAGCTGGTACCTTATTTGTGGAAGATCAAACACACATTCTACAGTGTAATACAAAGTAAATGCAATTTTTAGGTGAGTTTTGATCCATAACGGTCCTTACCGGGCCTCCGAAACAAGACACTGTGCTAATAATTATAAAGAACATGATGGACATATATCAGGACAACATACAGGGTCTTTCAATAGAAATGTATTTTTTAATTTGCATATTTGAGGCATATAAAACAGACTAAGATAGATAAAAATGGTATCATTAGGGGTTCGAGTCTGTGAGTAGGCTGTGGACACTTGGTTGATTTACTCACAATGTGGTACTTATAGGGTTTGGGTGTTGTTGTTATGCGAACAAGTTTTGGATGATATTTGGATTGTCGGCCGGGAGGATGATTGAGAGAAATTTAGATTTGATGCCTTGATTTTACGGCAAAAAAAATCGTACGGGAAGGTGTAACAGCGAGGATGGAGATAGGTTCCACGGGGAATTTTGAGGCCTACGTGGCACCGTGCTTATTATAATATTTATTTTGGTTGCACGAGATATTTGCAACCAACCCGCAACGCAGGAAAGAGCTACTGGTTCCAGCAAGACGGGTGCATCAAATCCACACCAGCGGTGGGCCGCAAGAAAGCTGGATGCAAAGGTCAAGTTCGACGACACCCGAGCATCAGACAAGAGGCCTCAACTGCGCAACACCCCTACCGGGCCTGCCAAAAGCCTTGATCTCTCTCTCCGTTGGAATTATGGGTCCTGTGACGTCTCCGATGGCGGACATCTCACGCCAAAATACCACCAGACGGCAGCATCTCTAAGAGACCTTAAGGCTGCCCACAGGCGGAGCCTCGCATAGCGAGTGCGAGTCTCGGCGGTGGGCTAGATTACCTTGTACTCAATTATAGAGGTGCGTGTTTGGTCCGGGTGGGTGCCGGATGTGCGCTGAATGCACGGAGAAGGGTTGCTGAACTGGCATTCTGTCTCTCTCTCAAATGCTAAATATGGATGGTCCAATATGGTCAATAAATTTATTTAATTCCAGAAACGGGCGGCGCTCGCTCCGGGATAAAGGAGGACAGAGCGACCGCAACCCGTGCCGAGCATGTAGGCTGAGTGGGTTTTCTTCCCGCGAGCGCGTTATGGGAAACATCCAGCATGTAATTAAACCTTGACAAATTAGGACCATGTCACAATGGCGCTGGCGTGCTCTCGCTACCACTTTACCGATAGTCCAAGACACCCACACCCCGACCCAACTGTCCCTCAAAGTGAGTACGATATCGTGCCCCAGGCCCAGCCCAGACTCGCAACTCGCATGCGCGGCGTCAGTGGGCCGGGGGCAGACCTTTAGGCAAACGGTGCAGGCCCGTGCTGTTCAAGTGGAAGAACAGGAAGTGAGTACGAGCTGTGGGAGCCCGTGCACTGGGGCGGACGAAGGCTCTGTCAAACCCCGGATGTCGAGAGGGCCACCCTTTAGAGACACAGCTGGCCAAAACTGAGGAACTAGTTCAGTAACAGTGAGTGAAACACTGTAAGTCACCAACAATAAGCGTCATAGTGCATAATACAGTTATTAATGTGTGTAAAAATGCGTTAAAACTTTGGACTCACAGGGCGGCACAGGGCGACAGGCGGATAAGAGCGGTGCAACTCTATTTAGTCCCGGCGTGAGAAATGTCAAGCCAACAATTAAGATGGTGGACATCGCTCCGGGAACCAGTCCTCAAAAAACTGTTTTTGGCCAATGCAACAAACCAACTTAAAAATGGCTAATACAAATGTCCAAAATGCTGTACTCAACCAGATTAATCCAATTTATATATTTTAATCCATTTTAAATGCTTCAAATTGGCAAATACAAAAATACATTTCTATTGAAAGACCCTGTATATTCGAATATCAGCGGCCTGGTCAAATAATGTGTATCGAATGACTAGCATTGTCAAATACAATAAAAGCAATAATAAATAAATCACTCACGTTCACTGGCGTTCATCCATAAAACGGTAACAAGGAGACGGATAATAACTCGTTGTTGGATATGACCACGACGAGATGAGCTATTAGCACGACATGATGAGCTATTAGCACGATGGACAACTCAGTGTCAGTAACTAGTAAGAGCCAAGAGGGGAGTGTTAATCTCACCGCCGCACTGTCTTTTGGCACGTAGGTCATGGATGTTGGCCTATTGGCATCCTTGCATAAAGGTGTTAACTGTTTCGAAGCTCGGATGATGCTACGAGCGTTCTTGCTTAAATTTGTCCCCCATTCATATTGGAGACGCAGGCATTCAATTTCATATTGGATATAGTTGATAAATTTACAACATGAAGAATAAATAAATATGATTATGTAATGATACAAAACTTGAATGTCGATATGGCTTCAAGCTGTCAGCTCTACTTCTTTCGTTAAATGCCATACGAGTTCACAAGAAATTGGTCGTCGATGGAGCAAATAATTTATCATCCAATCTTCAGTGGGTTGATTGAATCGGTGAGTGATCCATAGTATGCTGGTCTGCGAGCATTTGGTCGTCATACGTTAACTCGTTTCGGATTCAAATGAAGTAGTTACCATCCTTGAAAGAAAAAAAGGCGGAAAGGGAGGCTCAGACACATGATGAAAGAAGAAGCAAGAAATGTAAGTAATCATATTACTCATAAAGCTAAAGAAATATATATTTAACAGGCGAATAAAGGTCAAATTAAAAACGAATTAATTTCTGGTGAAGATATATCTGTGATCACATTTTTTCCTCAAATAGTAATTCGGCGAGAGGGTCTAGACCCTGCTGAGAAGCAACACGAAGACGTCACCGCTGGGGGATTAGTGAGGGATTCGTGTCGCAATACCCATGGTGGTACTGCCAGCAAGTACTTGTTGAAGATGCCGGAAATACAAACGCTTTGAAAAACCATAGCGCACGAAGTACTGGTGCTCTTCAAAGTAGTGGGCGGTATTTCGTCCACTACTTATCAATTTCACTATGAAATGGTAGTGGTCCCCGCCATCGTCGCTCACATGTCCCGTGGGCTCTCTGGGGCGGTCCGAGTCCCCTCCGGTGCTGGATTGATCCGATGTCATAGGGGAGGGCATGCACGTGCTCGCACGGTCCTTTAAACACGTCACTCGGCGGTTAGCCGGTCTGCGCTCGCCGTCATGGGGTGTCTGCCGTATCACTTAGTCGGGCCGGCCAGGGGCCAATCAAACAGCGGCACACGCTTACTGGTTAACGAGGCGAGGTTCGGTGAGTGGGGAGGGGAAGATCAACAACGCGATGCCTGGACACGTTCAGGCCAGCGCTGAACACTACGCATACGCTACAGAAAGCGTTGTTTAATAAAAATGATTTATAGAAGATTTAAACATCAAATCACTATGCATAGCCATTACCCGACAAAGTTCATTCTTGCCAAATAAAAAGAATGAAGGTACTGAACAGTATGGTTTTGTAACAGCAACTTACAACTTTCCCAAGTCTTACGTCAGTCTCTGTGCGTCATAATCATACGTCAACTCAGCCAAAAATCAGCCATCAGCGATTGGATTTTACCCCGGGTAATAACCCGGTTCCGACTTTTAGAACTGAATTATTAAATAATTCAGAAGGTTTTCTTGGAAAATGTGAAAGCGTCACAAGTCATTTTCGAGCATCGCCACAACTTGGCTATCTCAACTCAAAACCCTATGTTAAAGGTGAACTATTCCCTTTAACTCGCGCCCCGCTGGGGGGAGGGGAATTATGCCCCCGGATTTTTTCAGTAACCCAAAAACTATGACAAAAACAAAAACAAAAACTCAGCTAAAAAAAAATATGAAGTACTTTAACCCTCGCCCTACGGGAGCTTTTGTCACCTTTGCCCTACGAAGGTCCTAAAACGACCCTGTTAACTTCCAAACAAAGCAACATAGAGCAACGCAGTAAGAACCAGCACGTTGCCTGTTTTTTTTTTCTTCTTAAATTTTGAAAATTTTAATTTTTGTGTGATTTTTCCGAAAAAAATAGGGGTTGAAAACGTCAAATTTTGACAATCTGAGACTATCATTTTAGAGACAATGTCACCTTCTATCTTTGCCGATTTATGTCTGCAATTGGCTGCTAAACTCTCTTTTCTACGATTTTTCCAATTTGTATCGTTTTTCCACCAACATGACGTCACTTAAACGTCATTATCTCCCAAACTCTTTGAACATTTTTTCTCAAATTTTGACAACATCCGTATCATTGTTGTTAACTCAGATACCGTAAATTTCAACTAGAACAATCACATCAGTAAATAGTTATGCAAGAAAAACCTCAGGGGGCGTCGTTTAAGAACCCTCCCCTGTAGGGCGAGGGTTAAGAGATAATTACCTTTTAATGACGTCATGTCATGCCATTTCTTGTAGAAAAACGATAATTATCGAAAAATTGTTGAAAATTAATTTGTAAAGCAAATCACAAGCGAAAAGCAACAAAAGGTAAGAAATGGCATTGTTTTCATTATGACAGTCTCATATTTAAATGTTTTAAGTTTTTGATCCTGAAAATCCAAGAAGCATATTTTTTCCGAAACTTTCTCACAAAACCGATTTTTTCTTCTTCAAAATATCCAAAGAACCGGAACATATGTAAGAGAATTACGTATGGACGATACCATAATCAAATTCCAAAGCAATATTGTTATTTTTGACTGACTTGTCCCTCCCCAAGTATAAGTAATTCATAACGTTTTTATAATTTATTTGTTGACTTTTATTGACCAGATATGAGCAAAAGATGTCAGAGCTGTATTTCTAAGGCAAAATTGGACTATAAAAATTATTTTTGTATTTAAATTATTTAGTTTTACAATTTAACCTTAAAAGACCTGGCTTTGACCTTGTATGGTGTCAGGTTGTGAAAACGGCCCCTGCGATCGAATTATACTTGTAAAACAACCCATAAAACATGGGTCGCATGTTTTTCGTAGACCTCTTGCCAACAGTGACCTTTTGTAAACCGATCTTGAATTTCACTTTTGCTTAATGCGGGATATTTATTATACATTTGAGAGCACTTTTAGTTAACATTGTTTCAATGTAAGGCTCTATATATATAAAATATGGCTCAAGAACTACAAATATCTTCATTTTGATATTTTACCTGACCGTGACCTGACATGTAACCTTATTTCGAAAATGTCGCGTATGCTTTGGATGCGTATCATTAAGAGCTTTTGATTTCCGCCTTGTGCATCTCGCTGCGGTTATTGGTTCGGAAGATAACGAGGGGGCAGAATCTCCCCCCCCCCCCCAGCGGGATGCTTTCGGATGAAGAACCCGGCGGGGTGCGGTTTAACGCCTATAATTTGTCAAAGTCTCGAAAAATATTTGTCGAAACAGCTGTTAAAAAGACATTTCAACTAAAACGTAAATATTTGGGCATATTCCTCACATGCATATATAGCCGAAAGACTAGTTACCGGGGTATTATTTTAGAGCACAGAGTAAAAAATATTGAGTATATCTTTAAAAATCTTTAAAAAATGTTATCATATTTTAAAACAAAATGTCAAAATATCAAGATATCAACTAACCATCAAACTATTGGATTATCATAATGTGTGTGTGTGCGTGCGTGCGTGCGTGCGTGCGTGCGTGCGTGCGTGCGTGCGTGTGTGCGTGCGTGCGTGTGTGCGTGTGTGTGTGTGTGTGTATCATATATGATTATTCATAGACAATTATATGCGTTAAATATTATTGGATATATATTATGACTCAAAGGCTAGGCCGTTGCATGAATATGATCATCATTATACTGCTAACTATTATCCCCTCATTCTAAGGGAAGTGTTGGAGCGGTAACCCCACCTTGAAGGATATGGATACTCCTTTTGATGACCAGATTGACTCGTAACCCCCTACCCCATTGCACAGAGCGCAGCTCGCGGCTCTAAGCTATGCGGTACAGCATAACTGCAGGCGTTAACTACTAGTGCCATCTAGGGACAGGAATAGGTATAACTAGCCGTGTGTGTTGCTATTATTGTAAACCAGTGGTTCCCAAGCCACAGCAACATGTACTCCTTAGCACAAAGCTGAGCATTCTTTAGCATTAATCGGTTTGATGATCTATGCAATAATGTGGTGACAGTGAAACGAAACCGGGAAATATGTGTATACATTGTGCGCCATTAGAGCAACGAATCAGCTAAAATGTATCATGAATCTTCCTGAATCAGGAATCTACTACAGCAGACTGATTGGGACCGTAATTTTCAGCCATAGCTTTTGAAGAAACCAACTAGCCTGACTACATTTTTCGCAATGGATTCTTCGGACCAGGACTAATTTGTATTAATAAATGGAAATATTCACTTTTTCATACAAAAATTAAGTTAGTACCTTAAATCGACAGAGGAGACCAAAATACATTGCAGATCAATAACATTTTGCATAACAACTTTTCTACCAAAAGATATTTCAAACTCATGTTGATAAGCGGTCCACACTCTAAAGGGAATAGTTCGCCTTTTACATGGGGTTTTGCACTGAGATAGCAGATTTGTAAAGCTGACCGAAAAGTGGGTTGTGTCTGAAGGATTTTCTCGCTACCTTAAGTAGCTTTATCATAGAACTAGTAGGTTCCTTTTAGAAGACAAAATGTAATCTCCCGAAACTTCGGCGGTAGTAGTAACTTCGAGTTACTTCTAACTAACTCTCAGTAACTCTAAGTAGCTTCGACACAAGACTAGCAAGCCCCTTTAAGAAGATGTTTTGGGGAGTTTTCGGGTCACGGGGCAGTCTTTCGTACCCTGAAATTTCCCCGAAACTTATTCTTCTAAAAGGTGTCCGCTGGTCATGCATCGAAATTGCTTAGGGTAGTGAGGTAATTATTTCACCATAACCCAATTTTCTATCTCCTCTACAAATCTGCTATCTCAGTTCAAACTCTTTTAAAGGTGACCTATTCCCTTTAGACCAGTGGTTCCCAAACGGTGGGTCATGATCCAATTTGGGGTAACGGAGCCATTTTTCGGAGGTAACGAAGGCATGTGAAGTTGAACCATACATGTTACGCTAAGACAGCTTTGATGCAGCCCTCAGCTAACAATATAACTTGTCGGTGCACCTTGCCGGTGCAACAAAGCCAGAATTGTGAAATTGGTCAAGAAATGGGAATGCATAAATGTGTGCACTCAGTCTTTGTTTTTATTGCGAGTTGCGAAGCTCCAATGCAAGTGTGTAAACAGGTGCAACCAACACATTGGGAATCAACTCAATTTGTATGATAAATCGGTATAAATTTTGAAGGGTGGGGTAATGACCTCCTCTGACTGCTGAAAAGGGGTAATTGTGTCGGGAGGGCTGGGAACCACTGCTTTAGACGAACGGTACTTGCAAGTACTCCTTGTTCTCATTACACTGCGGGCTTTTCCCGTATTGCTTTTTTACGCAATGGAGTAGAAAACATATACTGCGTTCTGCTTGCTTTGATTATATGCCCGTGGATCCTCTATAATTAACAACCATTGAATACAGAGGTAGCCAAATTAGCATTTACTAATGCATATTTAGGTGGTCTGGTTAAATAGTGGTTGCGACCATCAATTTTCGAAAATTGCTTCACTTATTTTCAACATTTATAGTTTTGTATAGTTTTGTCTCTGGGTTTATATAACATATACAATTGTTATAGCTTTATATAATTATTAAAAATAACATTTCCAAAGAAATTAACAAACAATACAAAGCTGGTAACTAAATCAGATGCTCATCGATTCACTTGGGTGACGACCTATTTAGTGTCGGTGATTTGTTTCGTTGACCAATCAGGGACGTTGTCACGCTTTTTGGCGCACTAACTTTAATTCTGTCCCTAATATTTGTTTACATATAGGACGCAGGGAAGGACGACGTTGTCAGTGACCGTCATGAAGCACAATAGGTAGCACAATAGCTTTTTATTAGTTTTCCAAACATGCAACTTTGAACTAGGTAATAATTGTATTATATTATTGAATTATACAACATCATTTTTATACCATAGCGGAAGCCTAAGAAATCTTCGTTAAAAAGTGAATATTTTTATTTAACCCGCGCCTGATGAGGGGGCAAATATTGCCTCCCCCGAAGAGTTTTCGCGATAGCTCACAACACAATTGCGCTATCAACGATCTCCTAAACCAACAACGGTATCGTCACCAAACTTTAATTACCTTGTTTCACATCAATTTGACACATTTTGCCAGAAGACAAAAGAGGAGGTTATTCAGACGGAGTGAGTAGCGGCCTCACTAACGTAGTCTTACAGATGGGCCAAAATCCGACTTCGTCGTGCTTGCCTTGCTTGCTGCCCTCGCTTGCTTGCTTGCGTGGGTTTTCAGGATGATACCGTTTCACTGCACTGATAATGCAAATGTATAGCATGATAATTTTTATCGTAAAATAACACATGTATAAGGCTACGTGAATATTTTGACACAACAACGAAACTGTCATCATCCATAAATCAAACACAAAATCAATACCCAGCCCGATGAAATAAAGCACGTGCTTTTAAAAAACTTCGGATTCACTCACTACAGTGCAGAATCAGTAAAATTAAAAAAACTGTAAAATGCCACAGGGAAGAGGTGCAGGTAAGGCTGTTGTTTTGTACTATTGCCAACAACAACAAATGCTTTTGCACCCTATCAGTTGCCGGACGAAAATGAAATAACTCGCTCCGTCTGCTTCATGCCATGCATGCTTTACTAGTGGTAGATCAACCGGAATTTACGTCAGAGTGACGTCATGTTCTGCGTTTTTTGTTGAAAAATAGCGGTTTGCGGGAAACGCTTTCAAAAATACAGTTTTTGAGATAAACTCGATTTGTATACACGACACAACAGATAATACTCTCCTCTATTCATTTGAAATCTTGGATTTTCAAAACTGAGTCAAATTGTAAAAAATGATAAATCCATGGACATTTGTTTACAGAATTTACAAAAAAGGGATATATATGACTGAGACGAGACCAATAAATATGTGTAGCAAGTTTGAAGTCGATACTTTAAAAAATGACTGACTTTCAACCTTTCACAGACAAAATTCGACCACCTTTACAGCATAACCCTGCATACAAATTAGTATTTATCACGTTTTATTTATCTCCTTTTTGGTTGGAAGCAAACAATGTTCTAAGTTCATTTTTTCGCGCGTTCTATGAAAAAAAGTGCTACAACTCCTAATTAATCGCGAGGTTGAACTCGGTGACTTTGATGACGTGTGACCCTGACCACAAATTCAAAAATAGCTTAGAATGGTAATTAGAAAGTGTCAGCTTAACACGAATTATACGCAATTTATCAACTGATTATGCCTTTAATACCGCATTTTTGTAATATTTCCATCCACCGGGCTTTGATGACACAGACAAACATTTTGTGTTTGACGTGACCTGTGACATCATCAGTGACCCTGAGGTTAACAATATTAGATTTCCCGCTACAAATTTGACGGGGCTATCGAATGCTGTTTTAATTTTTAAGATCAGTCTAGTAGTTTCGGGGATCAGAGGGGGCTATCAATAGTGAAATCGAAATCCCCCCCCCCCCCCAGTATGTCGCGTTACAGAATATACTCCAGTAAGTCGCGGGCTAATTCCTAAACTATTTATCAATGACGAAGGGGGAATTCGATCGGTGGCTTGCTTTTTGTGTGTCATGTTTTGTTTCCAGATTTGCCATATCTGATGATAAGACTTATGTTCTTATTGGACTGCTTTCTAGAATTGCGGCTAAAGAAGAACTATCGAGGCACCCAGCGCCTTACAGTGTGTGACAATCTGAACTTCAGTAGCAGATACGTCGTGTTCTGCAGTTCAACTAGCCATACAGTTAACTGACAGAAGTCTGCATTTAATGTTGAAGGTCAGGTCAGTACGCTGCCTGACTAGTGACCACCCTCGAAACTTGAAAAGCCCTTGTGAGCGGCGATGAGACACATAAAATAAATCAACCATGAATAAGATCTCATCGCACGCACACGATTTCGGATCTTCCACTCGCCTGCCTTTAAGAATAACGATACGACCTTACTCGTTTCGCTATGGTCCCTATCCACCGTCAGTGGTGTCCGTCCGTTCCCGTCCGTCTCTGTCGCATCCCTTCCGTCGCATCTGCGCTCTAGTGGCCGTCATAACTCAGCCAGCCGCCGGGGGACAAGCCGCGGCCGCCCACCGACTGGCCACTTCTGTCCAGGGGCCAACCATTGTCCAATGGTTGGCCAATGGAAGGAAGGCCAGTGGCCGTCCGGTAACTGTCCTCTCCAGTGGTTGTTTTGTCTAGTGACTGTCCAGTGACTGCCCAGTGACTGTCCAGTGACTGCCCAGTGACTGTCCAGTGACTGTCTGGTAGCTGTCCAGTGACTGTCCAGTGACTGTCAAGTGACTGCCCAGTGACTGCCCAGTGACTGCCCAGTGACTGTCCAGTGACTGTCTGGTAGCTGTCCAGTGACTGCCCAGTGACTGCCCAGTGACTGCCCAGTGACTGCCCAGCGACTGCCCAGTGACTGCCCAGCGATTGTCCAGTGACTGCCCAGTGACTGCCTTGTGACTGTCCAGTGGCTGTCTGATAGCTGTCCAGTGACTGCCCAGTGACTGCCCAGCGACTTTCCAGTGACTGCCCAGTGACTGTCCAGTGACTGTATGGTAGCTGTACAGTGACTGTCCAGTGACTGCCCAGTGACTGCCCAGCGCCTGTCCAGTGACTGTTTACCATATTCAAGTTGCATAATTATAAGGATTATAAAGCTTACAATGTATGCAAATGGTAAATAACAAATAATACATATTTCAATAAAAATACAATATTTCAATACAAAGTACCTGTACATGCTTGTGCAGCATATATACGGATATAGTTTGATAGCAATATGCATATTTAATTAATAATACCTACATAGTTTATATATATATGTATGTGTATTATATTGTATAGCAAATGAATCAAATACAAAGCTTACAATGTATGCAACATGGTAAATGAACAATAATACAATATTTAAATATAAAGTACCTGTATATGCTTGTGCAACATATATACAGGTATAGCTTGATATACAATAAGCATAATAAATTCATAATACCTACATATTTCATATGTATGTATGTATGTGTGTATATGTGTATGTGTAATATATTGTCTAACAAATAAGTCAAATGTAGTTTGCTTTCACAAAATTTAAGAAATTAGCATTATACCCAATCAAAGGCGCTGACTTCAGGATCCCCACTCAGCAACAAGCTTGCTTAGCTGAGTGGGGTCCACGAAGTCCAGCATGAAAAGCTTGCCAGACCAGAATTTGTCCTCCGCCCAGTGTGACTGATTTCTCCTTTACTAACACCATGAATGAATGTGATATTCCTGGGACGTAGCGGGGGGCAGTCATTTTCTGTTTTCAGCAATGACTACTTTTTGCCTTCTTATTATCACCACACCTCCCGAATACCTCTCTTCAGATGCTTTTTTAAGTTTGTTTTCATTTCTTAGCTGGGAGTGCCGCAACATTTTCTCTTTTGTTCTCTGGTGCTAACGTCAGGTGGGTTGCGTCGTTGGGATCGTGGGTGGGGGCACTCCTGGTCACCTTTTAATGGGTGGCGGTTAGAAAGAAGAAGAAAAATGTATAGTAGCTGCCCAGTGACTGCCCAGTGACTGCCCAGTGACTGTCCCAGTGACTGTATGGTAGCTGTCCAGTGACTACACAGCCCAGTGACTGATTATCTAGTGACTGTCCAGCGACTGTCCAGTGACTGTATAGTAACTGTCCAGTGACTGCCCAGTGACTGTCTAGTGACTGTCCAGTGACTGTCTGATAGCTGTCCAGTGACTGCTTTCCAGTGACCGCCCAGTGACTGTCAAGTGACTGTCCAGTGACTGTATTACCATATTCAAGTTTCCAGTGACTATCTCGTAACAGTGACCATCACTGTCCAGTAGTCACCCAGTAGTAGCCCAATNATGCAATAATCACGTAGGTACGATATAAACACGATACGATATAAAGCAGACAGAGGCAAAAACTTTTGCCGGACCCTATATATGTGCTATTTCAAATAGCCTCTAGCTGGTCAAATAGCATCTAGCATCTAGCTTATCGCTGTGTCTTTTCCCTTCTGGCTTCTATATAGCACCATGCTGTCGCCAAAAGCGTCAGAGTGGCACTTCCTGTACATCCCTTCTCAGTGTTTCGACTTGCGTTTGTTTTATATTTTAAAGTATTTTGTATAAGCGCGATTTCACTACCAAAAAACTTGCGATTGTTGTGAAGTTAAGATATTTTATCGAAAGGTCTTCGATACATGTTATATATAAGTATCTCATGTAATCTACGAGATGGTCTGAGGGTACTGGGGGCGTGCATTTTTAAGTAGGCGCGGTTTTGCTGTATGTGCGATTTCGCTACTAAACAATCAGTGATTGTTGTGAAGTTTACTAAAATTGCTGTAAAAGATTAGGTCAGGGTTGTTCATGTAATTTGCTTTTGTATCACCACACTAATACCCCGATTACCTCTCTTCAGATGCTTTTTTAAGTTTGTTTTTATTTCTTAGCTGGGAGTGCCGCGACATTTTCTCTTTTGTTCTCTGGTGTTAACGTCAGGTGGGTTGTGTCGTTGGGATCGTGGGTGGGGGCACTCCTGGTTACCTTTTAATGGGTGGCGGTTAGAAAAAAGAAAAAGTAATTAAAAATGTTTCGTGCCACACCCTGGTCCATGTGGATCGTTTGCGGCGCTCTAAGTGATGACGTCACCGAAGTCCCGGCCCGTGGCCTTCAACATAAGAGCCAACGGGGAATTGCGTTTTTTTTTTTGATGATCTTCTGAAGACCCTACTGGGAAAATGTTGGCTTGTCATATACCTTTATGGATTCGTGAAGATGTACAGATTCCAGAAAATGGGTCAGTTTGGTCAAATAGTCTCATTTAAAAATCCTAGGTCCTACGGCATTAGTGCACTTTTGGTCGTGTATAGTGCACCCATAGGCTTCAGTATCAGTGACGTCATGATCTGCCTAACCTTATGTTCTAGTAACCTTGCTTTAAAATACACGCCTTCGGTTTTGGATGGGCTACTTGCACACGTAATGTTGCACCAATTTGTCAGCCAAACTGGATGAGACCATCATGAATTTAGTGCTGAGCACGGCTTGGACCAAGTTTTGGAGTCAGACGAAATGACGTTACATTGCTTAAGGTGCTGCATGTGCAAGTTTAAGCATGGGCAAACACGATTGCTGTTCGCCACCATGCATTTAAGCTCTTTTTATCAATCTTCCGGAGGTGGCAATATCCCGTTAATTACCACGCATCTGTTTGAAACAAAAACGATATTTTCCACCAACGAAATCATGTTTTACATTGTCTAGATTCATTAAGAATTAGCCACACAAAATGCAATGTAGCACAACTTAAGAAATGTCCATGTCGATATTTAATGCCCCTGCCAATGTCCATTCACGCCGTTCAAATATTAACATATGATATTCTGATGCAGGGGCGCAGCTTCTCCAAAAAGTTTTTTGGGGAGCTGAGCTGGAAAAATTGCCTAACGTACCATAAAAATCTACAAATATATTTGTCTTCCCGGATTTGACCCACTTCCACGTCAAACTGGGTGTTGGAGGGGAGGGGGGCTGCAGAGGGCTAAAGCTCCATCAATTGAATAGGAAGCTACACCCTTGTTCTGATGTAGTTAAAGGTGTCGCATTATTAAAAGTGTGTCTAAATTCAAGTGTGCCTGACGATATGACTCCAGTTAATATGCCAAGTTCACTGATGCCGATTCAGATTAAGCAAAGGTGTACCTACTCAATCTCATGATTCGTTTGGGTTGACGAGACGCGTCTGGTCGGCCATTATATAACCACATACACACTGCCGAGTGCCGGTTCATGACCCAGTGACCATCCCTGACACCAGTGTCAACTGTGAACCTGACCTGGTAAGAGACCCATTGCTGGTTCATGAGCCAGTGACCATCTCTGACACCAGTGTGAACTGTTGAACCTGACCTGGCGAGAGGCTGACTGCCAGGTCATGAGCCAGTGACCATCCCTGATCCCAGTGTGAACTGTTAACCTGACCTGGCGAGTCGTTCCAACTCGCATTAATCTGGCGCCAGATCGCCCGCCCACGGGGGTCATGGCCGACGAAAGCCGATCACGTATGACGGCCAATACCGGTAGAAGGTCAGCCAGCTGATGGAAAATGGATACATCCATTCGAGGCCGGCCTTTCGGGACGCTAGATGAAACGTATCGACTCTTAATTGGTAGGTGCACTTTTAATTTGTTTATTTCCTATGTACGATTAAGGCACGTGGGATTAAGGAGCCATTACAATTCCCAGAGTGCACACGAAATTGATAACATCTTAACGGCTGAGGTGCAACGCGTTCTTTTAGAACATTCGTTCCCAGATATATGTTGATGAAAAGCTTCTGACCACCACAGTGTTGATGGTGATAGAGTATCCAACTGTTATTTACGAATCTTAGTTTGAAGGAAATGTCAAGAGAAAGTTCAATATTTTTCACTGTGATATCATTTTGGGTGTGTAGGGTTCATATTTTGCATTAAACCCAATCACCTTGACTTGTCATACAAACTAAAACAAAGTAAAAAGAGTTTAACTGCATGCTCATATTATTTGTAAATATATAAATGCAATCAAAAATACATTTTAAGCCGTAGGCCTTCTGCAGTGGATTTAGGTAACATATCCACTATATCCACTGTAGGTGTAGAAGGCCCGCTTCTGAAAATATATTTTAGATCTTAAGTTCTATATTTCTTCCTAATATGAGCATGTTATTCAACTTCTCTTCATTTATTATACTACAAGTTCATGCTCAAAGTAACGTTTGACAACATTAAAGCTTATACAAAATCAATTGGCTGATCACCACCTAGCACCTAGCCTGATTAAAATCCCGGCAGTTTCAACTCTTGGAGTCTCGGCAGTTGAAGTCCCAATGGGTGAAAACAAACAGATCTTTCATGTTCCATCTATTCAGAATATATCTTTTAAGTTAACTTTCAAAGTACTTTTCAGTTTTCACCATCGTGTCGAAATGAGGCATAAGCCTGGACGTGTTTAGCAAAAGAATGTCGGACTTCCTCCATTCAATTTTGGATTCAAAGTGCTTCGTAAATGCTTTGCTACGTTCTGTGTCAGAAGCAAGTTTTGAACATTCATAAGTTAGGTTGACATTAATGGTTGTTGTAGAGTGGAGACGTAAACAATATATTATGGCGGTAAAGGCCGGTCCTCGCTGTCGAATAATTACAATTATTTTTACTGTTTTTTTTTTTCTCTCTATTTGTAGACTACACCATAAAGAACTTTGCTTTATATTTGTTAGGATATTGGCGGCGAAACATACCATTTCTCCTCCGGTTGTGGGTGAGAGCCGGCAGAACAGGTAGCTGGTGAATGCCGCACTTCACTCTGCTCGACAGCAGGCCTGTTAACATAGCACAGCAAATGATCGATTCCGCGGAAATTATTTCCGCGGAATGGATACTTTAGCCTTTTTTCTACTGTAATTTCCCTAGCCTCAAATGAGTGGTTGAGTCTGTCTAAAGACTGACTCATTGCAGTTAGCAGACATGTGCCAAGGCCAAAAAGCGGGATCCAAGATCCACAGGATCCAACGACAAACTGATTTTCCAGGATCCAGGATCCGCAGTCTCCCACGATTTTCTTCTTCTCCAGGATCCAAAATCCATAGGATCCAACTATAAATTATTTTCCAGTATCCAAGATCCACAGGATCCCACGACAAAATAATCCTGCAGGATTCAAGATCCAACAAGATCCCATATATTGGATCCAGGGATCCTGGATCCCGTTTTTTATATTGGCTGTGTCTGATCACCACATGTAAGTCTTATACACCAATCACCATTGACATTGAGTATGGGAGTTTTAAAATCATGAAATACACGTATTGTTATATTTTAGCTCCACAGTGAAATATGCTTAACAAGATCCACAAGATCACATGACAAACTGATTTTCCAGGATTAAGGATCAACAGGATCCCACGTCAAAACAATTTTCAAGGATCCAGGATCCACAGGATCCAACGACAAAAATGTCCAGGATCCAAGATCCAGCAGGATCCCACGAGCTAAATGATCTTGTCATGGTCGCTAGGAATCCAACAAGATCCCGGATCTTGGATCATAGGGATTCTGGATCTTGGATCTTGTTTTGATCTTGGCCCATGTCCTGCTGTTAGCTTACAATAGAATACGAACATTTTTTTTTGTATATTTATGATTATTTTTCAAACCTACAAGCAAGTTCACAGGCATGTGTTAAAATTTGCTAGTCAGTTTTACCTTCGGTAAAACTATCTTCCTGGATGTTTGGTGTTTCATATTTATATTTCTTCAGAATATGCCTGAACGTCTCAGATATGGTAACTGATCGGTTTGGACAATAATCATTTGGCTACCAAATATTGGAAGATCGGACCGATATTTCAGGACGGTGGATGTCTTGCCCATTTTGATTGGTCGTCGTTTAAAGCTTGACCAATCAGCTGCGGCTGCTCTCAGCGCACAGGGACGTCGAAGACAGAATCGGCGCACTGCCGCACCGTATAAACAATACCAATAATTGGTAGTGTTTGTCCGGACAAGTTTTATTTTTTGAAGGCACTGTGGTAGCTACACTTTGCTTTAGTTTGAATATAATTTGAAGTCATAGAAGACATACAAGGCAATAGGCATTACACTTTGAAATGACGTGTGGCATGATTGTGATCTGTATCACAGGAAGGAGGACTTTCCTAAAATTGTGTCAACATCTTGATAAACCCTACACCCTGATAGCAAAAAAGGTATGTTTTCTGATGCGTCTGTGCCACTGAGCTCTATAATAGTCTGTGACAAGCAGCCACGCGCCCTAATCCACTGAGACCAACTATGTGTGCCTACCTTGGGGACAGCATGAGCTATGAAATGCCCCAGGGTTGGAAAAAGCCGACTTAAATCAAATTTATGCAAGCCAGTGTCTTTTCTTAATTTACGCTGGTTAAAACCTGCTTAAGTAAAACAACAGTTTAAATTCAGCATCAATTCAAGACTCATTGAGTTTCGAATATGTTGTTGACAGTCAACACCAGACATGTGCTCAGATCCCGAAAACGGACCCCGGGATCTGAAGTGGTTCTTATAAAACAAAATCGAGCCGCTGGATCTATTTTTTTAAAGAATGTGATCAGAACTCAGCGCAGGCGAAGTTTATCGTCCAAATAACGCCTCAGATTTGCAGCAGATCTATGGCAGCAGCAAAGCCAAATACTATGTAGGTAACCTACATTTTGCCCAAACATAGCAAATTTCCTGTCCTGAGGTCATTCTTTTAAAAAATCGAGCTGGTGGCTATTTTTTATAAGAATGGCCTATGATCTCTGGAATAGGAACCCGGATCCGCTGTGATTCCCTCAGTTCCACCTTCACGCATTGTCGATTGATCCACTGGGATCATAGATCCGTCTTCAATATTGGTCGACAAATCCGCTGGGATCCGAGATCACAGACACCATTTTGCATGGGAATCTACTGGTATCCTTTCGGAACATTTTTTTACGAAATTGACATTACTTTCAATTCGTTGTAAATGAAACTAGCATAGACTTATGCCTATCAGTTAGATTTTGTCGATAAATGCTAAAACTATGGCATAATATATAAGTCGGATCCTGTCGGATCCATGATTCGTTGGGATCAGAGATCCATTTTCATTTTTTATCATGGGATCCTGTGTGATCCAATATCCATTGCAAAATTTAGTCGAGGGATGCACTGGGATCCAGGATCCACTGGTGTAAATTGTCATGCGATCCAGTGGGATCATAGCTAGATCCAACATGACGATTTTTGAGAGATCCTCTGGAATCATAGGTCTTCTTTCAGATTCATGCACATGTTTGGCAGCACATGTAATTAAAGGAAATAGATAGCCTTTAAATGGTGTCTCGTGTCTCGTGTCTCCTCGCCTCTTCGCCTCTTCGAATCTTCGCCTCTTCGTCCCTTCATCTGTGTCTCCTGTCTCCTGACTCTTGTCTGCCTTTTTTGCGGAAGAAGATCCTATGGACGCCACATAGTCTAGCCTAGTTGTTGCGGCACCCTTAAACCTAAATCATCACATCATTATCAGGAAAAGAAGATGCTCCTGAAACCGTCACCCCTGAGGACATAGGCGGATCCAGAAAGTGTGATTTTGGCAGTTTAGGGGGGGGGGCAAATCCCAAAAAATATCGCATAATTCTGAAAACTCATCGGATTTCGCTTGCTTATGTACCAATAACGGATTTAAAACAAACTTTCTCTAGTAAAAGTTGCTTAGTTTTACGACAAACTCAGGAAATGTACGATGTCAAATTTGCGCCGATTTTGGGTGGTTTGGGGGGGGGGGCATGGCCCCTTTGCCCCCTGGATCCGCCCTTGCCTGAGGATGGGAGCGTCATCTTCGTCGAGGGCGGTGGCCAGACGCCAGACCGCCTACACCAACGCCTCATTGCGCTGCACCTGTGCCATTTGTCAATAAAGCTCAATAGAAGCTCACATTAATTTAGCTGTTTTCCCGTTGGTGAAATAGAAGCCAAACAGTACCGAACTATGGAAAAGTGCAGCCAAATGCACACCTACAACTGATTTTCAAAGCTGTATCACATGGCGAAAATACACACACGGATTATTCAGTGGCGGCGGCTAGTATTTATGAATGGGGATGGAAGGGAAGGGGGAGAAACCAGAGGCCCCTCGGCCATGGCGCCCCTTCCAAAACAATGGCGCGAAATGGTATCTCCTCGGACTCAGGCCATTTTTTGCAGGGCCCTCTCAATAGTCGCAAAAAACGTCGAACATGCCCATTTGGAAGTCTCAGGCCTTCTGAGGGCCCTCTCAGGCCGACTGAGTGCCTTCTGTCGGTCTTAGAGGGCCCTTATATGCTGTCTGGTCGCTGGGGCACCCCAGGAGCCGTCCGTCATTTTTTTTCGGTTTTAAAGAGAGAATACAACCAACTTCTTGAATGACCCCCATTACAAATTTATGAGGTGGGAGCAAAATCGTATGTTTTGTCCACGAACTTCTGGAGTGGGGCCAGCTGCTCTCTGCCCCCCCCCTTATCCACTGCGCCGCCCCTAGGATTATTTCGTCACATCGGCGTAGCACACTGCACACATAAGGAAGTAGATCCAAATAATTTGAATAACGCTACCTCAAATCTAGGGAAATTACGGACGGTAAAGCTGAAATATAGTCCCTGGAAACAATTTCGCGGAATACATTTATTGCTATGTAAACAGGCCTAGCGAAGCCTGCAGCGACTCTCCTGAACATGCATTCAAGGTTTTGAAATGCATGAATGCATCGCATTGACAGCCAAGTGTCGCCACCAGTGTTATGACATTGTGCCTGGCCAATAAAACTGCCACACTCGCCGGCGTCAAATGTCAATCGTCGGTTCGTCTGGCGCTGTCTGACCATGTCAAATGCTGTCTCGAGCGACGGGTGCTCAGTATGAATTGCGACCTTATCCGGGGCTTATGATCGGCGAACGTGCTGAGAGGGGACCTCTGCGACCGGAGACTACGTGTCATGAGGTCATATTGCAGATCTGGGATCCGGCCCAATCGGTGCCGGCTCCAGCCGAGACAGACGTCTGGCAGTTCCCAGTCAGACGGTTTGTCCCGGATCTGTCCCGTGGGCAGGCGGCTCGCCCGCCCGCCACCGCGCGGTCCAATGGGGTGGCAACTGAACACTGACCTGGCGACGGGCTTCGAACGGCAGTGACGCAGCGGCGCGCGGCTCTGAACGGCAGTGACGCAGCGACGCGCGGCTCTGGCCGGCAGTGACGTAGCGGCCCGCGGCTCTGACCGGCAGTGACGCAGCGGCGCGCGGCTCTGCAGCCGGTAGTGACGCAGCGACGCGCGGCTCTGGCCGGCAGTGACGCAGCGGCGCGCGGCTCAGTGACGCAGCGGCGCGCGGCTCTGACCGGCAGTGACGCAGCGGCGCGCGGCTCTGACCGGCAGTGACGCAGCGACGCGCGTCTCTGGCCGGCAGTGACGCAGCGGCGCGCGGCTCTGCAGCCGGAAATTGTCCGTCATCGGATGGACCACGGTTCAGTGTTCGGCATTGTCCGTCGATCAGGTTTTATCGTAGTGAAGTGTGTATGAGTCTTCCGGACATTCAGAAATATAAATTATATGGCGGTAGATTCATAAGTACATGCTTACTTGCATGCATACATAATACTTGGCATTACAATAGCCAGTGGATATAAAACAGAGAAGCCTAAGATGCGTAAGCTGTTTAAATCAAACGCAACACATGCTCCTTTGTATCCTGTCCAGTGCGGCTGTATGTTGTCAGGTGCTGCTCCTGTCCAGTGCGGCTGTATGTTGTTCAGTGCCTGCTTCCTGGTCCAGTGCCGGCTGTATGTTGTCAGTGTGCTGGCTCCTGTCCAGTACGGCCTGTATGTTGTCAGGTGCTGAGCTCCTGTCCAGTTGCGGCTGTATGTTGGTTCAGGTGCTGCTTCCTGTCAGTGCGGCTGTATGTTGTCACTGTCAGGTGCGCTCCTGTCCAGTGCGGCTCTATGTTAGTCAGGTGCTAGCTCCTGTCCAGTGCGGCATGTATGTTGTCCAGGTGCTGCTCTGTCCAGTGCGGCTGTATGTTGCCAGTGGCTGCTCCTGTTTCCAGTGCGGCATGTATGTTGTCACTAGGTCAGGTGCTGCTTCCTGTCCAGTGCGGCTGGTTATGTTGTCAGGTGCTGCTCCTGTCAGTGCGGGCTGTATGTTGCCAGGTGCTGCTCCTGTCCAGTGCTGGCTTGTATGTTGTCACTGGTCAAGGTGCTGCTCCTTTGTCCGGTGCCGGCGATGATTGTCCACTGGCCAGGTGCTGCTCCTGCCAGTGCGGCTGTATGTTGTTCAGGTAGCTGCTTTCCTGTCCATACGGCTTATGTTGTCCACTTGCGCCAGGTGCTTGCTTCCTGTCCAGTGCGGCTTGTATTAGTTGTCAGTTGCTGCTCCTGTCCAGTGCGGCTGTTATGTTTGTTCCAGGTGCTGCTCCTGCTCCAGTGCGGCGTATGTTGTCAGGTGCTGCCCTCCTGTCCAGTTGCGGCTGTATGTTGCCAGTGTGCTGCTCCTGTCCAGTGCGGCGTATGTGTCAACTGGCCATGGTGCTGCTCCTGTCCAGTGCGGCGTGTATGTGTCAGGCTGCTGCTCCTGTCCAGTTGCTGCTGTATGTTTGTCAGGTGCTTGCTCCTGTCAGTGCGGCGATCGTGTGTCAGTGCTGCCTCCTGTCCAGTTGCGGCTGTTATGTTGTCACTGCAAGGTTGGGCCGCTCCGTCCAGTGCGGCTGTTTTATTGTTATCAGATGCCGCTCTGTCCAGTTGCGGCTGATTGTTTGTCAGCCCGGTGCTGCTCGCTGTCCAGTGCGGCTGTATTGTTGTCAGGTGCTGCTCCTGTCCAGTGCGGCGTATGTTGGCCAGGGTGTCTGCTCCTTGTCCAGTGCGGCTGATATGTTGTCGAGGTGCTGCTTTCCTGTCCAGTACGGCTTGTCATGTTGTTCATGGTAGCTGCTCCTGTCCAGTGCGGCTGTATGTTGTCAGGTGCTGCTCCTGTCCAGTCGGCTGTATGTTTGTCAGGTGCTCTCCTGTCCAGTGCGGCAAATAGAGTATTTGTCACTGGCCAACGGCTGCTGCTCCCCTATGTCCAGTGCGGCTGTATGTTGTCAGGTGCTGCTCCTGTGCCAGTGCGCTGTATTGTTGTTCAGGTGCTTGCTCCTGTCCAGTGCGGCTGTATGTTGCCAGGTGCTGTGCCTCCTGTCCAGTGCGGCGCTGTATGTTGTCACTGGCCAGGTGCTGCTCCTGTCCAGTGCGGCGTATGTTGTCACTGGCCAGGTGCTGCTCCTGTCCAGGTGCGGCTGTATGCTTGCCAGGTGCTGCTCCTGTCCAGTGCGCAACTCGGCTGTATGTTGTCCACTGGCCAGGTGCTGCTCCTGTTTCCAGTGCGGCTGTATGTTTGTCAGGTGTGCCTGCTCCTGTTCCAGTGCGCTGTAATGTTGTCAGGTGCTGCTCCTGTCCAGCTTACGGCTGTTAGTGTTGTCAGGTGTCTGCTCCTGTCCAGTGCGGCTGTATTATTGCAAGTGCTTGCTTCCTGTCCAAGTGCGGCTGTATGTTGTCCACTGGCCAGTGCTGCTCCGTCCAGTGGCGGCTGTATGTTGTCAAGTGCTGCTCCTGTCCGAGTGCGGCTGTATGTTTCGTCACTGGCCAGGTGCTACCTCCTGTCCAGTGCGGCCGTTGTATGTGCCAGGTGCTGCTTCCTGTCCAGTGCAGCTGTATGTTGTCAGGTGCTGCTCCTGTCCAGTGCGGCTGTATGTTGTCACTGGCCAGGTGCTGCTCCTGTCCAGTACGGCTGTGTTGTCACTGGCAAGGTGCCGCTCCTGTCCAGTGCGGCTGTATGTTGTCAGGTGCCGCTCCTGTCCAGTACGGCTGTATGTTGTCAGGTGCTGCTCCTGTCCAGTGCGGCTGCTTGCTGTCACTGGCCAGGTGCTGCTCCTGTCCAGTGCGGCTGTATGTTGTCAGGTGCTGCTCCTGCTCCAGTGCGGCTGTATGTTGCCAGGGGTGCTGCTCCTGTCCAGTGCGGCGTGTTATGTTGTCACTGGCAAGGTTGCTGCCTTCCTGTCCAGCTGTTGGCTGTATGTTGTCAGGATGCTGGCTCCATGTTTCTCAGTGCGGCTGTATAGTTGTCGAGGTGCTGATGCTGCCTGTCCAGTGCCGGACTGTATGTGTCATGGTGCTGCTCCTGTTCCAGTGCGCTGTATGTTGGTCAGGTGCTGCTTCCTGTCCAGTGCGGCTGTATGTTGTTCAGGTGCTGCTCCTGTCCAGTGCGGCTGTATGTTGTCACTTGGCCACGGTGCTGCTCCTGCCCCAGTGCGCTGTATGTTGTTCACTGCGCCAGGTGCTGCCCTGTCCATGCCGGCTGTATGTTTGTCAGGTGCTGGCTCCTTGTCCAGTGCGGCTGTATGTCTGGTTCAAGGTGCTGGCTCCTGTCCAGTGCGGCTGTATGTTGTAGGTGCTGCTCCGTGTCCAGTGCGCTGTATGTTGTCAAGGTGCTGCTTCCTGTCCAGTGCAGCGCTGTACTGTTGTCAGGTGCTGCTCCTGTCCAGTGCGGCTGTATTGTCAGCGTGCTGCTCCTGCGTCCAGTGCTGGGCTGTATGTTATCAGGTGCTGCCTCCTCCTGTTCCAGTGCGGCTGTATGTTGCCAGGTGGCTGCTCCTGTCCAGTTTGCGACTGTATTTTGTCAGGTGCTGCTCCCGTCCAGTGCGGCTGTATGTTGTCAGGTGCTGCTCCCTGGTCCAGGCGGCTGTATGTTGTCAGTTGCTTGCCTCCTGTCCAGTTGCGGGTGTATCGTTGTCAAAGGTGCTGCTCTGTCCAGTGCGGCTGCTTGTTGGTCACTTGGCCAGGTTTGCTGCTCTGTCCAGTGCGGCTGTTTGTTGTCCAGGTGCTCGCTCCTGTCCAGTGCGGCTGTATGTTGTCAGGTGCTGCTCCCTGTCCAGTGCGGCTGTATGTTGTCCAGTGCGGCTGTATGTTGTCACTGGCCAGGTGCTGCTCCTGTCCAGTGCGGCTGTATGTTGTCACCAGGCGGTGCCGCTGGCCGACCGCCAGCGGGAGGGAGTGAGCGTCTCTGCTCTGTCTGCGCCGTCGCGATACATCAGCGTGGCTGTCCCCATGGTCCGCGCCGCACTAATTAGTATTTAGTAGCAGCGCGGCGTGACAGAGGTGGCGGCGCGGCGGGACAGAGGTGGCGCGCCGTCCACACCTAGCCATCGATCGCTGACCTAATCTAACGCGGTGCCGAGGGGCACAGCCAGACGGGGTCGGGCCGGGCCGGGGCCTAGCCCAACAGGCGAGGTGCCAACCAGCTCGGCCACCGACTCTGACCTGTCGGCCTGAATTTCACAAAGTAAGGCTGGTTTTCATCAGCTTTGCTAGAGTGGCTGGTATCTCAAAGTAGTTCCTAGGGCCTGAGCCACTGCTTTGCATGTCGTTTAGTGCGGGTCAGGCACAATGTCATTTGCTCGCTCGGTTCTAGTTCACGGTCAGCGTTTTAGAAGCACTGCTGTTTGGAATGGACTGACTATGACTGTATTGTGTCCGCTCGGTAACCATTTCTAGCCATGAACGATTGACCTTGCCAGCCGCGGGCCGTCCCGGTCTGAGCGAAATGTGATCAGGATTTATATCATTCTCTCGAGTTGGAAATCAAACCGACTGGAATAACAACCTACATCAAAGGGCAATAATATCATTACAAATATAATTTGCTGAGCTCGGATGTGCCACACATCAGCAGAGTTAGGAAAGCAGACGCCTCAATTAATTGGCCTTTATGTACTGCCTGGCTATTGTTCTTGTGCTCAGCTCACCCGCCACCTATTGTAACCTTAGCCAGTCAATGCACTGTACGGATACATAGATACACTCAGTCCTTTGGAGAACACTGGAGTATTCAACCAGCAGCGATATAGTTCGGGGTAAAGGGAAGACAGCAGAAACAAAACAGGTGAAGTTGTCGACCAGAGTCACGCTGCCCTCCCGCACCGTGCTGTTCCCTGCCGCTACTCTCAGCTGTGCTGTTCCCTGCCGCTACTTCAGTTTGTGCTGTTCCGTTGCCCGCTGACTTCAGTTGTGCTGTTCCCTGCCGCTGACTTCAGTTGTGCTGTTCCCTGCCGCTGACTTCAGTTGTGCTGTTCCCCGCCGCTGACTTCAGTTGTGCTGTTCCCTGCCGCTGACTTCAGTTGGGCTGTTCCCTGCCGCTGACTTCAGCTGTGCTGTTCCCCGCCGCTGACTTCAGTTGTGCTGTTCCCTGCCGCTGACTTCAGTTGGGCTGTTCCCTGCCGCTGACTTCAGTTGTGCTGTTCCCTGCCGCTGACTTTAGTTGGCACGCTGGTGCCGTGAGCACACCAGTGGCATTGAGTCAGTTATGTATGCTGCGACCGCGAGCTTTGTTTTTTATTTATTTATTTTTTGCATACTGGGG
>VOPJ01014305.1:0-24095 GCA_014673585.1 Semibalanus balanoides
GGATCCGGGATCCAGATCCCACAGATCAGATCCCGAGATCCGTTTTTTGGATCCGAGCACATGTCTGCTCTCTGTCAATCTGATGGGGCCTGCGGGGCCCTCGGTCGGCATAAGAGATGTCATTTTCCCTAAATTTTCTTACCAAAACCAATCCAATACCAAACAGCCGTCATTTTGGTTGTCTAAATATTGACCGATTTTAAATTAGGCCAAAAATGTCCAAGATTTGACCGATTTACAACTAGTATACTTATTTATACTCACTGGCAAAAATAGCTTTGTTAACATCATAAATCATAATACGCACATGTACAGTTTCCAAAAAGACATTAAATTGTAAAAAAGGAACTAAATACATTTCCAAAGCAAAATAGTGGATGCCGCAAGTCAGACCAAAAGAAATATACATTAACTTATTGAATTTCGAGCAAATTTTGTATCACATTGTTGGATAGAAATGAGAATGAGTAAAAACGTGACAATACAGTGAATTGTTTACGGCCAAGCTGACCGAAAAGTGTCAACAAATTTATAAGCTTGACCGACCGATTACCAAATCGGTCACACATTTTTTTCGGTAACCAAAAATTTTGTTACCAATTGATACCACTAGTCGGCATGAGAGGGCCCATGATCGGCCTGAGGGGGCCGTCTATCGGTCTGAGGGTACCGTCGATCGGTCTGAGGGTGCCGTCTATCGGTCTGAGGGGGCCATCTATTGTTCTGAGGGGGCTCTCTGTCGGAATGTGGGAGACTTCTGTAGGTCTGAGGGTCCTATGTTAGAGTGAAGGGTACTCTGGTAGCCTGAAGAGTCCCTCGGACAGCTTAAGGGGGCCTCTTTCGACCCGACGGGGTCTCTGTCAGACTGAAAGGACTCTTATGTCGGCCTGAGGGGCCCGCTGTCGGCCAGGGGGGGGGGCGGCCGGCAGGGGCCCTCATGCGGTATGAGTAGCCCTCATTTCGCAGGAGCGGGGGCCCCTCTCGGTCGGCCTGACAGGGCCCTTAATTGAACTTAAGAGGTCTCTGTCGGCCTGGAGGGAGCCCCATTTGGCTAATTTAAGGAGGTTTTCTTACTCCAACCGCAGTGGCTTAAATCCGGAATACGAGTAGTTAAAATCGTGCCAGCGACCGGGCTAAAATATGTAGGGACGGCCTGTGTCTATGGGGGGGCAGGTATGTGTCAGGGGGCCCATATCACAGACCGCGGGTACTACATTAACGAAATCCTGGATACGCCTTTGGTCGTTGCTCGTCTTAAAGACGAGCGACGAGCGTCTTAAAGACGAGGGATGACCTGTTACCGAATGCCTCGCTGACGAAGGGTGTTACAATATACCCGAAAGCTTCGATTGTAATATTTATTTTTATTTTGGAGCAAGTCCTCTTTGTATTAATATATATCACCCACTCACATCATGTTTTTATCGGATCCCAGATGAGGCCCTGAGCAGGTCGGAAGGGCGTTGACAGTTGAAAAGGTCGGAGGAGCCCCTAGACAATCTGAATGGACCCTGGGCCATTCAACAGTCAGAATGCAACTATCCAGTGAATAAAACTCCAAATTTTCGCGCTGCTCCGCGGCGGAATTATTGAACTACAAATTGCATGACATGCAGGTTATAAAATCGTGCCGTTTCTCTATGTATACCTACTCGAAGTTACTACCGAAGTTACTCGAAGTTACTACGAAGGTACTACAAGAAATGAAGCTTTGTCTTCTAAAAGGGTCCACTAGTCCTGTGTCGTAACAACTAAACAAAGAGAGTCTATTCTTCAGCCCAAACAAATTTTTCGATCTGCTCAACAAATCTGCTGTCTCAGTTCAAAACCCCATGTAAAAGGTGAACTATTCCCTTTCAGACCATCAACCGTAATTGGGCTGCTGCTGATCGTTGCTGATATCATTCGTTGCTTCGCTGCTGATATTGATCGTTGCTGATTCGAACAAGTGAAACTGAAACTGAATCTGCTATCCCCTGCTGCCGTTGCAGAATCTCTCGTGGACGTTACGCTCTCGTGCGAAGGTCAGAGCCTGAAGGCGCACAAGCTGGTGCTCTCCGCCTGCTCGCCTTACTTCAAGGAGCTGTTCCAGGACCACTCCGAAATGCACCCCATCGTCATACTGAAAGGTGAGTTATCGCATCACCGCCGAGACAGCCTTCTGTGTGTCTGTGTGTCTGTGTGTATGTGTGTTTGTGTGTCTGTGTGTCTGTGTGTCTGTGTGTCTGCGTGTCTGTGTGTCTGTAAGTATGTGTGTCTATGTCGTGTGTCTATGTGTATGTGAGTCTGTGAATCTGTGTGTCTGTGAGTATGTGTCTGTAGGTATGTGAGTCTGTGTTATGTGTATCTGTGTACCTATCTGTGGGTCTGTGTTTCTATGGGTCTGTGTATCTGTGGGTATGTGTATCTGTGGGTCTGTGTATCTTATCTGTGTGAATGTGTGTCTGTGTGTCTGTGAGTCTATTTGTATGTGTGTCTTTGTGTCTGTGTGTCTGTTTGTCAGAGTGTCAGTGTGTCTGTGTGTCTGTGAGTCTGTATGTCTGTATGTCTGTGTGTATGTGTGTCTGTGTGTCTGTGTGTCTGTGTGTCTGTGTGTCTGTGGTTCTGTAAGTATTGTGTCTGTGGTCGGTGTGTCTTTGTGTATGTGAGTATGTGATCTGTGAATTAGCTGTGAATCTGTGTGTCCTGCTGTCCTTTGTGAGTCCTATTTGTCTGTGTGTCTGTGTGTCTGTGTGTCTGTGTGTGCGTGAGTCTGATTGTGTCTGTGTGTCCTGTGTGTCTGTGTCTGTTGTGTCTGTGTGTCCTGTGGGTGTCGTGTGTGTCTTGTGTGTCGTGTGTCTGTTGTGTCTGTGGTTGTCTGGGGGCCGTGTGTCGTGCTGTGTGTCTGTGTGTCTGTGTGTTGTGTGTCTGTGTGTCCTGCGTGTCTGTGAGTCTGTGAGTCTGTGGTGTGCTGTGATGTTTTGTCAGTGGTCCTGTTCTGTCCAGTGTGTCTGTATTGTTCGTTGTGTCTGTTGTGTAGTGTGTCTGTTTGTCAGTGTTTTTGTCAGTGTGTCGTTTGTCAGTGTGTCTGTTTGTCAGTGTGTCTGTATTGTCAGTGTGGTCTGTTTGTCAGTGTGTCTGTTTGTCAGTGTGATGTGGTCTTGAGTCGTGTGTCTGTGTTGTCTGTTTTGTCTGTGTGTCTGTGTATCTGTGTGTCTGGTGGTGGTCTGTTTGTCTGTGTGTGTTGTCTGTGTCTGTGTGTCTGTGAGTCTGTGTGGTCTGTGTGTCTGTGTGTCTGTTTGTCTGTGTGTTTTGTGTCTGTTCTGTGTGTCTGCGTGGTCTGTTTGCTGTGTGTCTGTTTGTCTGTGTGTTGTTTGTCTGTGTGTCTGTTTGTCTGTGTGTCTGAGAGTCTGTGTGTCTGCTGTTGTCTGTTTGTCAGTGTGTATAGCCGCATTGGGACTAACAGGGACACTGGACATTACCCTAAGGATTTTTAGTCATCCTTATGTTCGTCTCCAGTTTATAAAGTAGGTACACGAGCACTTTGGATTTGTAACGAATATTTTGTAGCCGTGGCAAGTCGCCATTGTCATTGTGCGCAACACACACACTTATGTGGTGTGTGTGCTTGTGTTACCGAGACTGTTGAGGGCCCTCTGTGAGAAGGTTACGGAGGTAGGGAGGGCCGTCTGTGAGAAGTTTGGGGTAGGGAGGGCCGTCTGTGAGAAGGTTCAGGAGGTAGGGAGGGCCGTCTGTGAGAAGGTTCAGGAGGTAGGGAGGGCCGTCTGTGAGAAGGTCCGGGAAGTAGGGAGGTGAGAATTTGTGAGAAGGTCCGGGATGTAGCCGGGAGAGGTATGGAGGAGAGGAAGGGTAGCGAGACTGGGAAGGACGGGACAGTGCAGACGGTAGGCGGCAGGCGAAAACAAATAGGCGACAGATAGGCCGGACAGCATGGGCTCCGCCACAGGAGAGTGTGGACATGTTCCCTCAACATTTTTGGTTTTATAATTCCGCAATCCGCCTATGGACGTAAGACGTTGCATGGCAATAATCGACATCAGAACTCTATGTTCCCTCCCTCATTTTTCGGAAGGTGGCAGCGCCTTGGCCCGATCCAGGGTTCCCTGACAGGCCCGGTCAGGGGTTGTGAAATGCAGTCGAAGACCCGGCGCAGTCGCTCCTCTGCGACTTGTATCCACTAGCGGATCCAGGGGGCGGCAGGGGCGTTAACCCCCCATATAGCCTGAAATTGACGAAATTTGACATATATTCCACTGTAGAGGGAAATCTAATAAACTTTTACTAAGGCATATTTGTCTTAAACCGTTCAGTAAGGTACAAGGAAGCCAAATCCGATGAGTTTTTATAATTTGATGAAACTTTTCGAAATTTAGCCCCCTCCATGCCCAGGTTATGGATCCGCCAGTGCTTGTATCGAGCAAGTGTTGTTATAGTGCTGTATTAACAGTTAAATATTCCAAACTTTCGCTTCATTGTCCTTGACTTGCAACCTAAGTGCGTTCCTCCGTGGTTTACACGTAAGAAGATGATGGGCATGGGTTTCGAAAGCGGAGGCGGGGACGCGTCCCCATCATTCTCGGATTTGAACAAAACGCGAACGGGTGTTGCATGGAAGGAATCGACTTCAAAATGCCTCCGTCCCCCCAACATTCGGGAAGTGGTAGCGTCTTTCATGATAGGTGAATGGCGATGCATGCAATTTAGGTAATTTATTGACGGCAGAGCCTAGTTCGTGCCTTTGCGAGCACTCCATTCGACCCAGCACATATGTGTAATGGAAGTTTCCGGAATCGTAAATTATAGGAATGCGAAGCAAATCTTCAGCTTGGTTATTCTTGTTCTGCGGAAACCAAAATGAGGAGATCTGCTCATGTGTGTAAAATATGTTGCATATTTCAGATATGGCCTGCAAGGGCGCCGCAACCACCAATGGTGGGGGGGGGGGGGGCGGAGGCATTCTGAAGTCGATTATTTCCATGCATCGCCCTATCAGGCTTAATGTTAAAATCCGAAAATGTTTGGGAACACGCGTCCTGCCCGAGTCCTCCCACCTCCGACGCCCATGATAGCATGCCAGACCATGTGAAGTGACGTAGGTATTACCTAGATGTTTGGTGATTATTTATTCAGAACCTCCACAATGTGGATTTTATGATATCTCTCACTAATCACCACTGGGAACACTGGGTACACTGTACTCAGAAAACTCAGACCTCAAATTGTATGGGTTACTGTGTGTAGGTACTATTGGTTCCAAAATAAGCGTCCCGCTGGGTTGGCCGGCACAGCAGTTAAAGGGAATATACCGCCTTGGGAAAAGTATCTGTATTGATGTAGATGAGTGCCTAGGTGAGTGGCTCTCATCTCCATCATTTCTAATCATTTTCCCAAGGTGGTATACTCCCTTAAACTGCTGTGCCGGCCAACCCAGCGAGACGCTTATTTTGGAACCAATAGTACCCAGCACAAATTGAAGACACCAACTTGCATTTATTTAGTTTCAAATGTTCCATTAAATCAATAGGGATACACAAGTAAAAGCAACGATTTTTTCTTCAAATATAAATAATAGGTATATCAAAATAACAATTAAATTTAGTAACAACCAAACGGGGGTGCGTTCACTTTGCATTGATATAGACTGAGCTGGAATGCAAAATTGACAGAATTGTAATGATTAAAATGGGACATGAGGCTGAGTACAAATAACTAGATAACATTCTGTACCAGAGATTCCGAGTTGTATTCCCTGGGCAACTGCATTTTTTCCTGTTCAAAGACCCAGGGTCCCTTCAGATCGTCTAGAGACCCCACCGACCTCTCAAACGCCCTTCCAACCTGTGCAGGAACTCATCTGGGATCCACGGAAAGATATGATGTAGAGTGAGTGATATAGATCAAATACAAAGAGGGCTTACTCCACAATTAGTACTTTCGGTCTGGTCAGGACTCAGGGGCCACCCCCTCCAATCTTAAGAATTGGAAATTTGAAATGTGACAAATTTTCACCCCTCCAATCTGCACAGGTCGTCTTTTGAACTTGCCATGGGTCCTTCTTTGCTAGAGATCCGCAGTAGGCTGTTCTTGAGTACCCACCTACTTACTACCTACCGATGCCAGGATATCATTTCCGATCATCGTCCCGTCGTCGCAAATCTCAACCAGCGTTGGGCTGAAGGACTGAGTCTAGACTGTGACACTTGTGACAGTGACACTGTGACACTTGTGACAGTATGCGAAACATTGACAGGAATGATATCGGAAACTGCACAAATGACTGACCTTTGACGACGACACCTGACTTAAAATGACGGCGATACCGACACCTGGCGTATGATCGGTTTGTTGTGGTGTGCCCTCGGGGTAGCCGGTATGCCTCCAGTCATTATTGCGGGAGCCGTCAGTCAGCTCCAGCGGCCAGCCTCTGCACTCTGCAGCAGAGGCTCTGCAGCAGAGCTGCGGCCGAGCAGCTCATATGATCCCCTGAAGTGGAAATTCCGCGTATCGACGACAATAATAAGTTGTTGCTAAAAATCAAAGGGTAAATATTTTATTTTAAATGCACGAATGTTAATACAGCATTGATTAAAATACTAGAATGTATGAGTTGCCTCGATCGTCCCGACTCAAAAAGGTACAAACAGTGGAGCATTTTTGTGCCTATGTGCACAATTAGTGTACATAGAACTGTCAGATGTGTCAAACGTGTCATGTGTGTCAGTCAGTATTTGTTGGGTTGTCAACTAACCTGCTGATTGATGTGATGAATATGATGTTTGGCGGCGTGATGTTGGTTATGGTGTCTGATGGAATGTGATGATGTTTTTAGGATGCTGTTTGTCATAATGTTTGATGTAAGTGATTTACTATGAATATTGTCTGTCATGTCGGAATCTCGGATGTGATGTTGGTACAACGTTTGGCATGGTCTAGTATGCTGATGTTCAGCAGATGTGAAGTTCGCCGTGATGTTATACCATGGCGGGCGGTGTTGGCATGATGTCTGTCATGGCGTCTGATGTGATGATGTCGGTGTGATGTTCGTCATACTGATACACTGACGTTGACATGATGTCCGACAGATGTCAAGTTCGCGGAGCTGCGCTGCATCATCGAGTTTATGTATAAAGGCGAGGTCGAGGTCGAGAAGAATGATCTGGGACTCGCTGTTTCTCACCGCTGAGGCCTCATGATCAAAGGTGGGTAACTCCCTCACTATATGGAGGGTCAATGATCAGAGGAGGGTAACGCCTCACTTGTGGAGGGGTCATGATCAGAGTGGGCAACTCCTCACTTAATGGAGAGCTTTGAGGATGAGCAGGGTGAGGGTAATCCCTCACTTTAGTGGAGGGGGTCATTTACTTCAGATCAAAGTGGTGGGTAGCTCCCCTCACTAGTTGATGGGTTCTGTCAGAGAGGAGGGTAACGCCCTCACTTAGTGGAGGGTTCATACTTCATGATCAAAGGTGGGTAGCTCCCTTACTTAGTGGAGGGGTTCATGATCAGAGGAGGGTAACGCCCTCACTTAGTGGATATGATCAGAGGTGGGTAACTCCCTCACCGCTGAAGGCCTCATGATCAAAGGTGGGTAATTCCCTCAGTTAGTGGAGGGGTTCATGATCAGAGGTGGGTAACTCCCTCACTCAGTGGAGGGCTTCATGCTCGTCAAGGTAGATGGAAGGTTTGGTAATCGGATGGGGTTAACTTCTTTTCAGACGATGGTTTGGTGCTCAGTGGTAGGTAACTCTTTGTTGGTGGAGGGCTTCATGCTCAAAGGTGTGTAACTATGTATATTGTATGGTCAAGGGCTTGTTATAATAGCTTTAAAAAGTGGTTTCTGACTCCTAATTTTATAGAAAGTCAAAGCAACTACAAAGAAGGGTCTGTTTTCAATAGCGAAATATGCAGATTTTTCCTTTCTCTCATGACCCTCGATTTGCCCTCTTCGAACCATCTTGTTCTGGCCGATCTGTGGTTGTACAGGACGTGCCCAGTGTCCCGGACGACTCGGTCGATAGAGCGTTGGGCTCGTAGTCTAAGGGTCCCGGGTTCGAGTCTGGCCATTGGCGAGGTTATTCGTCTCCCCTGCTTGGGTGGGCTGAGAGACCCCGGATATAAAATGCGACGGACAGTCGCGTACTCGTAAAGCCCTAGCACCATTTGTATTTTATGACACCCAGTACCACCACCACGTCACCACCTTCAGAATGTGCTCAGTTCAGGCATTGCTGCTCTTGTGTCAGCGAGTCATGTGCGCTTCTTTGTTATCTGACTACCTGGGTCGTGTTCACCACGATTGATATTCTTACATCCCATCTGGCCACTCGTCTAGACCTGGCTTGTTTTGAAGCACGTATGCAATTAAGTCATTCAATTTCGCACCTTACTGTGATATGTTTATCGTTGCCGGTGGTTGTTGTATCAACCACAGTGCGTAATAGGTACTACCGTTTGCCACCTTTTTTCTGACTAAAACATACATCTTTCTTATCTCGAACCGATACGAATGTTTATTTATTATCTGTTATTTTGATAACATTCACTTTATCTCGACGCGGATGTGGCTAAGTCAGATGTGGGCTGGGACTTAACTCATGGGCTGGGATTTAACTCAGGCTTAACTCAGGCTGGGACTTCACTCATGCAGATCTCCCTCACTGAAGCGAACTTTCTACAGAGAGCTGACGGCGATGTAAGTCGTGTATTGCAGTCCGTTTCGTATGACCGATGGTGCCAATTCTGTTACTGCTCTTCATTCTGTTCCGGGTCTACAGTGGTGGCCTCATGGCGGAGAAAATGGCAGATCCAGAAAGACCCAAATATATATTGACTTGAGAGCAGATGTCATGAATTTTGATGAGATTTGGAGATAAAAAATCGTCTCATTAATGCAACTGAGAAACTAACTGATCAAACTTATCAAACTGACAACACACATTTATCGATGTAAACTTTGTTTGTTTGTCCGTCAGAATTCGTAAATTTGTCATTTTTGTCCGAATTATGTATTTTTCTACAGAAATTGCTGCTCACATTCCCCTTGGATCTCCCAGTGGATCCCAGTGGATCTCACCTTGGATCTCCAGTGGGCAGAGTCGTCAAGATCTCCCAGGGCAGGATCTCCCAGTGGGCAGGGCAACTGTGGTCTGCACGTGTGCTGAAGTTGCAATGTGTCCTGCTTACGCTTCATGAGATCCGATGCGGAAATTGGCGTCATCGGCAGCTCGGTGTGCAGCTCAATGCATACCTGATTTGCCTCCTGAACCTGAATACCTGATTTGCCTCCAAGGCTGGCTCCAGGAACGCCACTGATTATAATTCTCGAGGGGTTCACCGTGGAGTCGATTATTGATTAACAACACTGATGTGATTCCACGCAGCGTCGGAATACGATAGATCTGCGTCTTAATGCTTTCACCGTATCAGCGGTAAATGGAATGCAGGTAGTGAACCGTTTAACACTTTATGCAGTGTCTCCTCCTCAATAAATGGAATGCAGGTAGTGAACCGTTTAACACTTTATCCAGTGTCTCCTCCTCAATAAATGGAATGCAGGTAGTGAACCGTTTACAAAACTTTATGCAATGTCTCCTCCTCGAGTCTATGGATAAGCAGTAATGCGTTGCCGAGCCGGAAGGATAACTCCCTCATTACTCCTTGATTACTCCTTTGACTGATTACTCCTTTGAATGATTACTCCTTTGTCGAGCCGGAAGGATTACTCCCTGCCTAGCTCACAGCCACACACGTGTCCCAGCCACACACACAATACGACTGCACTGCATTAGAAGAGTTAGTTACTTCACAAATCTGAATTGCTAACCTTACTCTCATACTGCCCAAAAATATGATTTACAAAAATAAACACAAGATTTGAAGCTTTCGGCTTGCGCCTTCATCAGGCATGTCTGAGAAAGGCGCAAGCCGAAAGTCTCTTTTTTTCTACTTATTCATCTTTTTGGAATAATTTGAAAGTAATGTTTGCAATTCTGATTATGATAATGTCTCCCAAAACAGTGTCGAAAAATATTAGAGTTAGTTACTGATTTACATTAACCATATAGTTGATATGTTAAGTGTCTCAACAGTCAATCCAGGTGGGGGTTTTGGGGGTGACGCTGAGGGGATTAAGGGGTTGACGCTGGGGGGTGCATCCTCCCCTGAAGGCCGATGATTTAAACGAAAATATGTAAATTATTCATAAAATTGATGCAACGTGCTGGATAATCACTCTTTATCAAATAAACCACGCATTTTAAGTATCGACATCAGATTCATGTGCCCCCATTGCACACATTTAACCAGCCTTTAACATCGCACCGATTACTATTCTACAGAATTATTCCCTGCTGGGAATAATTCTGAATCCGCGCCTGCGATTAGTAGCATGTCATTTTTTGTAATGTGTGTCACAATCTTGGAGCTGAACTATCTATTATTGGTCGACTGACCGGTAATCTCTCTCAGCCTTGCCCTCTGAGCCGGGGTCAAAGAGTTCGCTCTAAACTGTGCCGCATTTGACGCCTGACTACTGACTACAAATATCTGACCTTTGACCTTTAAACCTCCGAACTGTACCTCCGGTCTGTCAGCTATGACCCTGACCCACGACCCTGGTCTGTACTGACCCGTAAGCGACCTCTAGTCTGTAAGGTCACATGGAGGTCAGAGGTCACAGCTGTGACACGCAACCATCTGTGTGTGACCTCTTGATCTTCATGTGACCTCCAATCGTTGGCAACTATGCTGTATAATATCTGACCTCTTGTCTCTGACCTCTGATTTCTGACCTAATATCTCTGACCTCTGTAACCTCTGTGACCTTTGTGACCCCTGACTCTGCGACCTCTGACCTCTGTGACCTTTGACCTCTGTCACCTCGGTCACCTCTGACTTCTGTGACCTCTGACCTATAGGAAATCTGACCCCTGTGACCTCTGTGAACTCTGTGACCTCTGCCACCTATGTGACCTCTGTGACCTATGTGACCTCTGTGACCTATGTGACCTCTAACCTCTGTAACCTCTGTAACCTCTGTAACCTCTGACCTCTGCCACCTCTGTGACCTCTGTGACCTCTGTGACCTCTGTGACCTCTCCGGCAGGTCTGACCGGCTCGCGGCCACCATTGAGCGGCATACGTCTCCGCGTGCCGCCGTCCGCCGCCGCCGCTGACCACGCGGTCGATCGCAAGAGAGTCCGCCCCACTGATCCGTTCGACACAGGTGGTGACGCGGGCGGTGGCGGTGGCGGTGACCGGGCACCGCCCCACTCACCGCCCGCCGGCCAGCCGGCCACTCCCTGCAGCAATGGCGAGGATAACACTGTGGTGAGTGGAAGGTTGTGGGTTCGATTCCCGGTTGATGCCAGAACTTTCGCGAGATGTTTAAGGCTCGCCCTACGGGGAGCTTTTCTCACCTTTGCCCTACGGGGTCCTTAAAAGACCCATCTGTTTACTTTCAAAGCAAGCAGCATAGAGCAATGCGGTAAGAACCGGAGTGTTGCCTGTCGTGAGAGGAGTCTAACAGTGTGCGATTTTATGTTTCAGGTCAATGGGTGACCTTCCAGGTCAAGTGAATGATCTAAGATCGACCACGTCCAAAAATCGCGATTTGGCTCTGTCAGTCGTCATTACCAAAGTTATGAGTATGAAACGATTTGGTTTGCGTCAAAATGTTTTGGTTGTTGTATTAGCTATCAGGCAATATATCGATTTTTATGTCTGGGCAAGTTAATTACCTCTTAGGTCAAGCAGCTCGTCACCATGTACCTATGAGATTTGCTTTGCGCTTTAAATTACAGCACATGTAGTACAGGGCGCTTAGTGTAACTTCCAAACGGAGAGAGATAGAGAGACAATGGAAACGTAACGTGTTGCCTGTCATAAGGAAAGTTCAAAGGCACACCATTTTAAGTTCATAGGTCAACTGGTGACGTTCAAGGTCGGGTCAATGGCCGTTTGGGGTCTGACATGACCTTGACGAAAGGGTCATTGGTCACGATCTAACAGTCGTATACACTTCAAAATTTTAAAAGGATACGTATAATTTAATTTAACTAATCTACTGAAAATATCCGCAAGATGTTTCGCACGTGTGCAAATTTATTCAATGAAAACCTCAGGGTGGAGTGGGAGGCTTCTCAGCCCCCCACCCGTAGTGTGACTCGTTGAGGGATAATACCTTGGTGATATCACATCGGGAAGGTGTCGTTACGTCGTCTGTGACGGTACGAAGACGCTCGAGCGGTGACGACGTCTCTGGCTCATTTGACTTGGTGTCTTTCATGCCAGACTAACAGCCTATAGATATAGTAAGCTGGCACATTAGTGACGACGTTTCAGTATATTGCGTAGCCCTACCCTGCCCTGCCCCTGCCCTGCCCCTGCCCTGCCCCTGCCCTGCCCCTGCCCTGCCCCTGCCCTGCCCTGCCCTCGCCCGCACCCTGGCGCCTGCCCCTGCCCTGCCCTGCCCCGGCTGCGCTGCCCTGCCCCTGCCCCTGCCCCTGACCTGCCCCTGCCGCTGCCCCTGCACCCCCGTGCTCCTGCCACCTGGGCCCCTGCGCCGGCTTCCTGCCCCTGCCCGGAACAGGCCTCCGCCAGGACTGCCCCAGCCCAGTGCTGCCCCAGCTCGCCGGGTCCTGCCCCAGCCCTGCCCCGCAGCCCTGCCCCCAGCCCTCGCCCAGCGTCCCCCAGCCCTGCCCCAGCCCTAGCCACCTGCCCGCTGCCCCTGCGTCTCTCATGAGCCACTGCCGCCTGACGAGCCGCCTGGCCTCTGCCAGCCTGCCGCCGTGAACCAAGCCCTGACCTGGCCCCTGATCCTGACCTGACCTGACCATG
Source organism: Semibalanus balanoides (assembly GCA_014673585.1). Classification (NCBI taxonomy): domain Eukaryota; kingdom Metazoa; phylum Arthropoda; class Thecostraca; order Balanomorpha; family Balanidae; genus Semibalanus; species Semibalanus balanoides. Next base: position 12,838 of record VOPJ01014305.1, read on the forward strand.
ACGCTGATCTGAATGTGAGCCCGCGCGTGACCTGACCTGACCTCCTGTGTCTCAGATAAACGCGGCAAAGATGGAGCCAGTACAGCTGAGGAGAACATCTACAGACGGGTATGTGAGCAGGTAAGTGCAGAAGGAAACCCGGTGCTCTAATAAAGGAGATGCAAACTGTGCAAACTCCTGCCGAGATGCAAACTCGGGAGACGCTTTTGAACCGCACTCGCGGATGTGACATCGATGGTAACGAGTTTCTGAGAACATTTGGGACATTGTGCTCCCCGCGGCCGAGTGGTTCGAGCGCCGATATCCGACCTGCTTGACGCGGGTTCGAGACCCGGTAGTGGCGTGGTCGTGAAACATAGCATGCCTTGAACTCGGTAGTGTTTGAGACTCGTAGTGTTTGAGAGTCGGTAGTATTTGAGACTCGGGAGTGTTTGAGACTCGGTAGTGGCATAGTAGCTGAACATTGATTGCCATGTTTCGTGACAGTTGGCTAAGAGCCGTGCAGGTATTTGTGCTCTGTCGTAAAAACAACGACGCGTTTAGATGAGCTTAGTAATATATGTGTATCGTAATTGTATGCCCGTTGAAAACGATTCCTGGCCATTATGGGTTATATCTAGAGAAGTGACAAGTTGCCAAGGGCCAATGGCCATATTGTCCAAACAATTGGGATGTCTTATGAAGCTTATCAGGAATATCGACCGAAAAAAGAGATCGTATAAGGACGGTTGCATACCACGATGGCGTGTTAATGTTATAATGCACTATCCTATCGCGAAATCCAGAACCAGTTTATCAAATCAATGCGGAATTCCCAAGTTCCCGCAAACTGTTGTCACACGAAACGTCTTCCAGAACGTGCTACAGCTCAGCAATATATTATTATATATGTTTAGACATTTTATAAAACACAAGCGGCTTTTGTCCTATGACATAACCGAAGGTAAATGAAGTTTTGGAAAAAAGTGATGGGACGGACCTTTTGCCGCTTATCTCGCGTCTACCTGTAACGTGGCTGTTTGCGTCCGCTACCATCAGAATGACCGCGAGATGCCGCCCTCAAGAGCAGCACTAGCCTCTCATCTGTGTGCGTGTCACCGCATGTATTCTTTTGTCCTACACAAGCTTCGCCGTCTACTCGGCGCCCCGCTCTTCTGTCACCAGGACGCAGATTAGTCCCCGCGCACTCGTTCTCGTTTGCCCTACTCGAAGCGGACCGTAGTCCCACCAGCAACGGCGTTGATAGAACGGTTCCGACAGCGATGGCTATAGAACGTCTCCGCAGCATGGCTATAGAACGTCTCCGCAGCATGGCTATAGAACGTTTCCGCAGCACGGATATAGAACGTCTCCGCAGCATGGCTATAGAACGTATCCGCAGCATGGCTATAGAATGTCTCCGCAGCATGGCTATAGAACGTCTCCGCAGCATGGCTATAGAGCGTATCCGCAGCATGGCGTCCAAGACCCATGGCGTCCACTCGGCCGGCCAAGACACTGCCGACGTCATGAACGGCCGGCCGCCAAGTAGACAGCTGACCGCGGCGGGGGGGGGGGGAACGAAGGGGGGGGGGAGACGAGCGAGAGACGGAGAGCTGGCCACACAGTTGTCACGACCGCGCTGCAACCGCCCGCCGCCACCGCCCGCCGCCGCCCGCCGCCGCCGCCGCCGCCCGCTGCTGCCGCAGCCGCTCTCGCACTCGTCCGCGCTACGGGGGGCAGGGGGAGGAGCAGGGGAGGGGGCGCCAGGTGCCAGCCTGGTTGGTCCGTTGTTGCATCAGGCGATGGGAGAGGGGGAGGGGGGGGGGTCATGTGTACTGCGCAGGCTTATACAGGTTGGCTGGGAGGCAGAGGTTTTTACGTGGGGATATTTTACGTTGTTGGTGTTTTCAAAAGCAAGTGTGCCTACTCACATCGGCCATGTGGAGTTGTTGACACTTGTCTATAGAACGTTTGCTTCTGGATTTAGCCTTCACTTAATTTCTCCAGATTCGCTCTAGTTGCTGAGATATTATTAAGGCTCCAAGATCAATATAGAATCACAAAATTATTGGTAGGATCCAGAGAGGCTTTCGCTACTAGAAGTATTGCCCTACCGTTTACACCGCTACCATGTATCGTTAGCGCTGGCCAATAGAAAACTGCTAGTGCGCGCTGATAGCAGCTGCCGAACGAAGCCTTGGTTTCCATTAGACATTGTACGTATACGGCATGGGAATTGAATTGTCTAAGGTGCGCCATTCTAGATAATGTCTTCTTTACTCTGATGATAGTGGCGATCGTCGATGGATATCAAAACAAAGCAAAATGCAAAACAGAATGTAAGTCAAAATTCAACTTGAGAGGCTTCAGACGTGAATTTTATTGTATGCAACAATCTAATCATTAACTTTTTACAGTAAACGAAATATATTTGACATTTCAAAAGAGAAGGCACACCCAGTAACGGGCTAGGAATTCCGCTGCTGAAGGTGAATTTTGGGACTGACTTTCAATTCGATGTCAGCGACACTGTGGGTGTTCCAGTTATTAAATTATTTTACCTGGTGTTTTGTATGCCCTGGGCTATCATCTCTCGCCCAATATGCTCTGATGCTCGTGACATCGATGGCAATATAAAATGTTATCTAATTAAAACTCAACTATTCGAAACAGGCAACGACCACTAGATATTACCCAGATAATTACATACCAGCTAGCTTTGGCATCTAAAAATACCGCTAACACCCTCATAAACTCATTCCCTGCGCGGAACCGGTTCGATTCCCGCCGGCTCCATACATTTCCCGCGTCACGACGCGGCCAGCCTCCCACGACTCGCAGCCGGCGGTCACGTGGTCTTCTGCACGCTGTGCAACTCATGTCACGTGACCGCCCGCGGCAGTTCTGCTGCGGCGTGGCGGCGCGCCGTGATTGGTTGATTCTCCGCGTAGTCAGGAGCGTTGGAGCTGGACGCCGCCGCTGCCGCCGCTGCCGCCGCCGCCGGTGGGTGGCTCTAGGTTTCTGAGTCGGCCTGGGTAACGGTCCAGCTGGAGTAAAGGCGGGCACGGCCACGGCTAACGGGACTAGTGGTCAGAGCAGGTCGCCTGACACACCGGTGGGCGCCGGCGGCGGTAGATACCGCCCGGGAGATATCAGAAATGGGTCCGAGTTTGTCGTGATTTGTTTACTGGAAGTGTGAGACATTTCTGCTGAAGACTTCGGAAGGATAGGTGGCCATGGAGGAAGCCGAGAGGGCTTGATCAAAAACATGTTGAAAAGTTTACCTCGCCCACAATGAGCGAAAGCGAAAGGCCTGCTGTTTGTTTGTGTAGTGTTTATAGTGTGGGGAATAACGATACATCAATGACATTGGACGTACTCTTGCAATGAAAGAAACAACTCAGATCCTTCATTTGTAGAGTTATTACCTTACCTGTGCACTAATATCCGAGCTACTTTTTTGCACTACCAAAACACGTTTCTATTATTTTTACCTCTACATTCCTTTATTAAATTCATGTCTTAACTCATCATGCATATCACAAACGGGCAAGATGCATCCACCCACTACCCGGTGAAATCCTCAGCTTCACCGCACCCACCACCATTGCCTATGCACGCCTTGTTACTATGAGAGCGTACACTGCATCAGTGACCCACTCTCTCTCTGCTCAATCCGTCTGGGTTGGCCGCCCCGGGCTCCCGCCTTTGCAGCCCGCCCAACGGCTAACGGTCCTCACTTTGCAATGCGTACGTGTGTGTAAGGTGTGTGAGTGTGGGAGAGTGTGCGGGTCTGCCCCCCCCTCCCCCCCCGGTGCGGCGGCTGCAAACGTCAGAGGTGCGCCATGCAGCCTTGCTGCTGCAACGCTGCAGGAGATTGTGATAGTGTATAACGGTACTACGCGTAGTGAGATGGTGATAGTGCGTAACGGTACTACGCGTAGTGTCTAGTCAGGGGGTGCGTAAAGATCCGACGCACGTGGTCAGGACCAGGGGCGGAACTTTATATCTCTTGAGGAAGTCCCGAGCCCCCCAATGATTTGCAATTTTAACATTAGGCCTATGGTGTTGCATGGTAAGAATGGAGTTCAAATCTATCAAATTAATATTAGAGCCCCCTCCCCGACCGATTTAATAAAGTTTCACTTCTGGTCAGGGCCAGTTTCATATACCTACATTTTACGCGGCTGATTATACATGCATGTAAGAAGCCCTGTAAATCCCGTTTCGATAATATCGTATTCCGTCTGTAATTCTGTCACTTGGAGCATGACAGAAATAGAGCTAACTCCAAAAATGAGCACTCAGCTGTCCCATCATAGCCGAATAAACTACAGAGGGATATGACATCAAGCAATGATACTATGGATAAGAATGTCTAGGAATAATTTTTATGATTGATTATTATAATATATTTAATATTGTATTATATATTTGTGTGCATTTTACATTTATTATTATTAAATTATGCAATATTTTGCTATTTATTTTTATAGTATTTATTATTACAATTATTATATTAATTCAAATGTAATGCACTTACAAATTTGTATTTTATGTGCTATGCATAATATTATATTACGTTATATATTGTTTTTGTGATTTACTATGTATTTGGCTGCATTTTAGCCGTGCCAAAACTACAAATAAACCATTGTTGAATTATGCCGGACTGGGCCGGGTTATTGTGGAGCTACGCAGCACTGACCATGGTTGTTCATTCAGTGGTTACATGGTTGTTCAGTGGTTACACGGTTAGAGTGCAGAACTGAGTGTTGTTCTGCACCGTAATGTCTGCGCCGCGGTTTCTTTTGTCTGTGGTGTGAAAACGGCCAAGTCATCGCGCGGGCTGCGTTCACCATATGTTCTGCAATGCGAACGTTCAGTTACCACAGTGAAACGGTTGGAGCCTGGACGGCGTGGTATCCACTGGCGGATCCAGGGGGGGCATCAGGGGCAAATGCCCCCCCCCCCCAAATGCCTGAAATCGACGCAAATGTACACATTTCCTGACGTAGAAGGAGATCTGCGCAACTTTTATAGGGAAGTTAATTTTAGAACGTTATAAAATATGCGTTATAATGCGTTATGCGTTGAAGTCAGTATGCTCAATGCGTTATAAAATAAACTGTTGGAAAAAAATAAACTAGCATGGGCGTTTGCATATAGTTAGATTTTGTCTATACATACTATAATAATTATGACATTATTTATCAGTCGGATCATGTCAGATCCGAGATCCATTAGGATCAGGGATGAAATTGCATTGCATTTCATAGGATACTTTGGGATCCAAGATCCGTCGCCAAATTTAATCGAGGGATGTACACTGGTATCCATGATCCACTGTTGTATTTTGTCGTGAGGTTCAGTTGGATCATAGTTCAAACATTGCGTTTTGTCTAGAGATCCTCTGGGATCATAGATTATTCTTGCAGTTCCATGCATATGTCTGCTGTAGACTGTAGACTGTAGACTGTAGACTGTAGACTGTAGACTGTAGACTGTAGACTGTAGACTGTAGACTGTAGACTGTAGACTTAACCGTAGACCGTAGACCCGTAGACCGTAGACCGTAGACCGTAGACCGTAGACCGTAGACCGTAGACCGTAGACCGTAGACTGTAGACTGTAGACTGTATAGACTGTAGACTGGCTCACACTGGCATACTGTGAGGCCGCTGAGCTTGGATGTCTCGATTGTGGGATGTGTGGTCGGGTCGCGTCGGCCGATGAGTTCCCAGGCGCTGGCCGTGACCCGGATATGTGAGATGAGCGCTGGGTCTGCGCGCGCTGGCGTGATGTGTGACCGCTACTTACGGCGTCAGTCGGTTAGGATGGTCGGTGGAAAAAGGAATGCGTTGATAAGGATTTTTTCACTGTGCTTTACTACACACTTAATAGTGGAGGGACAACAACGATCAATAACTTCGAAAGATGTGTTCGTTAAATGTACTAGACCAAATTCGAAAAAGGAAAAGTTGTTATTTCAATTTTTAGATTGAGACTCGATCAATTCAGTACTATACATGTTGTACCAAGTTATGCATAAACAAGAACAAAAGGTCAAAATTACCCTGTACCTAATTTTTAGAAAGATTATTTTAAGTAGTGGGAACTGACCAGATTTTTCACTATCACTGCCACTTTTCACCACGCTTTTTGCTTCTACGCTTTTTGTAATTGGCTACCGCTTCCCCAATCTGCCCGAATCTAAATGTGAACTAGCCCCACATCAGACAAGCTTGCTGGTGTAGAATGAAAGAAGACGTAAAATGCGTTAGCTGGCCAATTACCGGAACCAATTTACCGAGTCATTGTGCTGGAAGCCGATCTATTCATTCAAACAGCTCACCCCCCCACACACACTTCCTCCTCCGCCTTCCAGCCGCGCAGACCCCCCCCCCCCCACTAGACCCGTCCGCTCTCCATTCTCGAAAGCTGTCCTCCCCCTGTCTTCCCTCGCCTCGAGCGAGGACTGGCCAGCGGCAGCGGCGGCGGCGGCGGCGGCTGCTTGTCAGCCGACGATGGCCAAGGTTACTGTGTCCTTCCTGGCTGCGTCTGAACACACACGCACACACGCGCGCGCGCGCGCCGGCCTCCGCCAGCAGCCGCCGCCGCCGCCGCCGCCGCCGGCCCGGCCGACCTTGAACTCCGGGAGACATGCGTCCATGGCTGAGGTGACGTCACGGCCGGCCGGGCGGGGCCACTGGGGCGGGGAGGGGAGGCCGCGGGGAGGGGCGTCGCGCCAGGGGTGGCGCTGCCAGGGGAAAGGGGCAGGGCCAGGGGAGGTGGGAGGGTGTTTGCCATGGCGACGCGTGGGCGGGGCAATGGAGGCAATGCGTATGCGATTCCCATGGTCAGGCGCGGATCCGGGATTTCTGGCGTGAGGGGGACGCGACATACAAAAAGTTGCGCCCGGGCGAGCCCACGGGCGCGCCATGGGCACGACCCGGCTCAGGACCTAGCGCCCCCTGGATCCACGCCTGATGATGGCTAGAATACGAGGAAATTGGCATGTTGTTTGGCTGGAGAATTAACAATTGAACATTGAGAATCGAACATTAAATTTAAATAGCAAATTAAGATGCACTGCCTAGGATGTTAACCATGGTTTCTACGTGAATGACTAGCGCTTGCCCAGTTTGTGTCAGGTGGTAGTTTTTTACATAGCGGGCTCGCACGCGCATGACAAACTTTTTGTCGACATGATTTTACATCGTAACCGCTACGGTTAGTAAAATCGTTTTTGTTAGGCTTTCTATATGGCGCTTACTTGAGTGTGTTTTTTGCTCGTAAACTTTCTTTTACCATTCAACAACCTTATCACCCATCCATACACATCAAATTTTTGTATTCCGTTGCCTATGGGCAAATAAGTACCTAATCATGAATAACAAATGGATCTTCTTGTAGCACCGGTTCAAAGGCACACGAGTTTTTCCCTCCTTTTTTTGTCGTGCGTTTTTTGTTCGGAGTTTTTCTGACCTGTCATGTTTGCCACCATAAGGTGATACGGTTATTGACATGGTATGTTAGCGTAATGCCATTATTCGCTCACTGTAAGTTACTTGGTGCTGTCCCCAGTCACTTAGAAAACACCTGGGAGGGATAGACGGGGGATACCAGAGGAGCGATATCTGAGCCTGATTGGGATTATATAAGTTATGCTGGCAGTGACGTGCTGATTTGAACAGAGGTAGGTGTAGGCAGTATTGGGATTACATTGGATAGTGAACATCTTACATATTTATATATAATTTGGTTAGATTTTTTGTTGTATTTTATTTCACATATAAATACGCTTTGCAAGCATCACAGGTTTCTGTATCATGGCTGAATATCGAGACGATTCAATATATTTATCAGCATATACTGCGCTTTGTTCGATTAATTACTTATTAAATGATGCACATTTTGACATTTTCAGTTTATCTCAACCTGTATCGTGCTTTGTAGGTATTTACCCAAACTGATGCTTTCTGCCTATAGATATTTCCTCCTCCTCTTCTTGTCCTATTTCTACAACTTACAATACATTATTACATTTCAATAAAAAAAAACACAATCATTTATCTCCGCAACCACATCACCACCCACCAGACCCCCATCTCTCTTCTTCAACGATCCCCTTCATCATCTCCCACTACTTCATACTTGAGTTCATACCCTGCTGCCTCACGCCGCCGCCCCTCCCCCCGCCCGGCCACCACCCCGCCTCCCTCCGACGCTCGTGCGTGCCAGCCGGCGCCGCCACCGCCGCTGCTGCCATCGCTGCCCCCTCCCCACGGGCCCCCTCCCCTCGGGCCCCCGCCGGCCCCGCCCCTCGGGCACGGCACCGACCGACGGCGGTCAGCGAACCCCGCGCGCCGTCGGCGGCGGCACTCGAGGTCAATGTCTGGCGGCCACCCAGCGACGGCGACGACTGCGTGCGTGCGTCGGTGACGACGATGACGCTGATGGAGAGCTATTGATGTGCGTCAGCGACGACGGCGACGAGGAGAGGGGCTCCGTCGCTCTCTCTCGCTGTGTCACTCTTTCTGTCGCTTACTCGGTGGTGCTGGCGCTTTGTTGCTCATTCGCTCTCTCTCTCTCTTTCCCTTCTATTTCTCTCCCCCTCTCTCTCTTCTCACCTCCCTCCCTCCCTCCCTCCCTCCCTCCCTCCCTTCCTGTCTCTCCCTCTTTTCTCCCTCTTTTCAGGCTCCATTTCCCTTCCTCTCATCCTGCTACCGCTAGTGACCTTTGTATGACCGCTTATTGCCCGGTGTCGGTCCCTGAAAGACAGACGTGATTTCGCTCCCACCAAGTCAACCCATACGCGTTTTTTGTGAGCATGGATGAGTTACTACTCACTTTGAAAGCTGTTGTGCACCATATGAGGTAGCGATATGTAGCTCAGTCGGGAGAGCGCTGGGCTTCTGACCTATCCCGGTAGTGGCAGCCCGGGTTCGAGTCGGCTGAACCGGCAGCTCGCTATTTGCTCACTGACCTGGGAATGGCCTGCGTCCCAAGTAGGGTGAAAAATGTCAGCTGGTCGCACTGTTAAGGTCATAGGGTACGTCGTAGTGGGCTGGTTGCGGACCTGTCCAGGTATGTGGCACGTAAAACTTTCCGTCTAAATTCTGCCGACCAAACAGGGAATTTGTACATCGGGTGGGTGTGGGGTTCAGGCCAGTGCCGCAATATGGGCTGCTGACTTAGCTGGGCTCTCACTGACCTCGGAAATCCATCCATACAAAACATTCGGGCTAAATTTATAAAAAAAAAACGAATGCATTTTGTAAAGTGGTGTCTACTACCCATATTACCTATATGACTATGATATTTGTCATCGTCCATTTGTATGCATAAAATATACGCCATTTATTGTTGCATGTATAAAAAAACATGTACAGTATTTCTCATGTTGCGGTTTTTGTTGTTCGTTTTCATCAGAACTTCAGGCGTGTCAAAATCAACGAATATCCCTAACTGCAAATATGTCTCTAAACATATATTATCCCTTCGAAGGATGCGTTTTCGTCTCTTGCTTTGCAAAACATACTGACAGCAATAAAACTATCTAGAGCAATTTTGCCCATGTGTGCTTGGACACGATAAACAATGGCCAAATTCAGCATATCTGAGTGCTTTGAGATATATGATACAACATAATTTGCCAGAAAAGCAGCTGCACATAATTTAACATGTTAACATGTACCAACCCAGAGTAAACACCTTTACAGGTGTTAAGTTCCCATACACTTATATTTCGTAACATATCAGCGACTGTTGCGAACTCTGTTTCTGTAAGACAAATGACACGCTTGAGCCAATGTTTGAGCTATAAACGGCTGCACATTGCTGCAAGAGCTGTTATTTTTGTCAGTGACTGTGCGAAAATATCGCAATTTCCGCGACATGGCACTTATCCTCTTAACGAACACAATGGCCAGTATGCCTATATTTAGCAACGTTTGGACGTCCATAAATTATTTATAGCGCGAATTGTCATCGGTGAACCGTGCGCATTTTGTCATAGTGACCTTGCAAGTACTTAATTGATTTATTTTTGGCACGTTTCATTAACGGGCGAAGACAGTTGCTAATGGTTGAAGACAAACTTATGGGAAGGGAAATGTTCCACCGAGTTTGCAAATGCAGTCATGGGCAGTAGTTAACGAATTGATCAGATATAGTGTCCCCATGATACATCGGATGTTTTTACCGTATGACTTCACCTATTAGTGGATATGAATCTGTTGGCGATGCAATACATACATAAATTAATAAATAAATGACTGCGGTGTTCTATTTGTGGGCTGTACTTTGATGAAGTGGTGATAAACGTTTCAAAAATCGGGCCACGCAATTTTGCCTATGTGGCGCTGGGTCGGTCCAGACCGGTTAGTTGGTGCAACAGAAACGAGCCGACTTTTTCTGTACTGGGCTCCCTTTGCTTTTGGCCTCGCCAAAACCATTTGGTGAGCCTTGCCAAAGAGCCTTGTCAAAACAAGTTAGTGGCTCAAATTTTTGTTTCTAACCTCTAACCTCACGGACGTCTGGGTTGGAAGAATCCTTTTCAACGTTATATTGGCCTCGCAACTAACGCAATATATCTCTATTTTTATATTTTTGTATGCCTTGTTTTGTTATGTTATGTTTTGTTTTGTATGCCCTTGTTTTGTTAAATGAATCGTCATATTAGTGCCGTGTAAATGTAAGAATTGGAATCATGCAACATTCAACAAACACTCAAGACGTGCTTTTAGTGATTTATATTTCCGACAAAAATCTCCAACATTGGCGAAATACTCTCAGGACGCTGACTTCTCCCTATCTACTATAGGTGATGATGATGATGATGATGATTTGGGCTTAAGGGCGCCGCAACAAAAGAGTTATATGGCGCCCATAAATATCTACTATAGGTACCGCCTAGAGTCTACCCTAAATGTTAGCCTTCACGGAGGCGTGTTCATAATTACCAACCAAGTTAAGGAGGAGTATAGTACTTAGGAAGACATAAGTAAGTTAAAAAATAATACATTTTTTGCCCTTAGCTTTTTGGGGGCTATCGTCCATACTTGGTTTTCCAATATATCTTCTGTTTTTTGCACATTTGTAAAAATGATGATTTTGTGATGAAAACAATGACTTTTTTGGGGGAATTTTCATAGAATGAAATATTTCAAACATATTTAAAAACTGGGAGATGTATTAGAGAACCAAAAATGAACGATGCCCTTTCAACAAATTCAAAGCAATATCCATATTTTTGACTGACATATGTCTCC
>VOPJ01014306.1:0-27855 GCA_014673585.1 Semibalanus balanoides
GTCAAGTTCATTCACATCAAGTTCAAATCGACCTTTATGATTTGGCTCCAACTTTACATGTAGCAAACGAGTCCTACTCTCCAAAGCAGTACTTATTCAACAACTTTTAATTAAGGCTTGTTGTCGAGTTAAATTCGCCAGAACATGCTAATTTAAAGCAAAAAAAAAATGTCGGGCATCATGTAAGCCGCGGCAGACCTGCAACGCCCAACGGCAATATCACCCCACCTTCTTCAACTTTTAACTTTTGTATTTGGTAATATCGGTCTAGTTCTAGTCTAGCCTAGTCAAATCCGTCGGTCTAGTAACCACTTTTTCGTGGTCACTTATTTCTGTTTTCAAAACAAGATGTTCTACATGGTCATCATTCATGTCAGATTTCATCCCCAATTTTCATGAAGATGTAACCGAAGTCATAAAGGGTGAAAATTCGTAGCATCTGACTTTTGACCGATATTCGTGTTCATTTCGATTCCCCTTGATTCGACAACCAGTAAGATCCGAAGTGTCAGAAGCTCTTTCATCGCGATCAAATGGTGCGGAATTAATTACACTCGGACAGGAAACACTGAGTGGCGATAAATTCCGAGACATTGACGCCGGGCCAGGCGGGGTGGACCGCCTACAGCCGCGGGACGGGGTACCCCGGACCGGACGGGGTGAGGGTGAAGTCCGCCCTCACCGGGCCAGGCGGGGGACGGGTCCTTTCCGGACAGGCCGGGTGGGTGGGCCGCCCACCGCCGCCGAAGCGGGGGTACCGGGCCTGACCGGGCGGGGTGGAGCCGCCGACCCACGCGGGACGGGGGTACCACGGTGACCTTGGACGGGGGTGGGCCGCCCACAGCTCGGCAGGAACGGGTAATGCCCGCGTGATCCGGGTGCGGGGCGGTGTGGGCGCCACAGCCCGCGGTGACCTGACTCCCGTTCACCTAGCACATGGCCAGCGACTCCGCTGAACGAAGGCCGACAATGCTTTTAGCGTTGGCCGGCGTGCCGGCATCGATCGGCCGGCGTCTTGTTGCAGGAGAGCAGGGCAAACTGGCCGTCTCTATGTCTGTGACGTGCGTGTGTGTGTGTGTGTATTGTATGTGTATGTGTATGTGGTATGTGTAACTGTGTACTGTGTATGTGTATGTGTATGTGTTATGGTGTTATTGTGTATGTGTATGTGTACTGTGTATTGTGTATTGATTGTCGATCGTGGTATGTGTATGGTATGTGTAAATATGTGGTATGTGTATTGTGTATTGGTGTATGATGTTAATGTGTATGTGTATGTGTCTGGTGTATGATTGTATATTGATGTATGTTGTATGTGTTATGTGTATGTGTAATGTGTATGTGTTGGTGTGTGTGTGTGTTTGTGTGTGTGTGTGTGCGTGTTGTGTGTGGCTGGTGCGGTTGCGTGTCGTGCGTGCGTGCGTGCGATGCGTGCGTGCGTGCGTGCGTGCGTGCGTGCGCGCGTGCGCGCGTGCGTGCGTGCGTGCGTGTGCGCGTGTACGTGTCTGTCTGTTTGTCTCGGAGCGTCGGTCAGTGCCCCATAGATCTGTATTCGTCATCCGGTACAGCATTGTCTGTCCGACCATCCAGCTGTGCAAGACCTCACACAGAACCTGACAGGAGAGAGGAGGATGGAGTGAAAGTTTTCTTTCTTCTATCCTGAGCCTCCAGATCAGAAACAATGTCTGATTCGGCAGGCGGCATGGCGCCCAGACACTGAAATCCGACCTGTCCAGGCGCCCAGTCTGATCGGATACTGTCCCAGGCGCGCCAACTGAACTCGCACTGTCCCGATGATGCGCCCAGCTGATCCGACTTGTGCCAAGGGGCGCCCAGCGTGGTCGACTGGCCAGGCGCACCAGCTGACCCGAGCTTGTCCCAGGCGCCCAGGCTGACCTGATCTGATTCAGGCGCCCAGGCTGACCGGACTGTCCCAGGCGCACAGATGATCCGATCTGTCCAGAGCGCCAGCTGATCGGTGCTGTCCAGGCGCACCCCAGCGGATCGAACTGTCCAGGCGCTCAGTCTGGTCGACTTGTTCAGGCGCGACCAGCTGACGACGCGAACTGGGTCCAGGGCGCCCAGTCTGATGCGACTCGTCACAGGCGCCTCAGCTGATCGACTGTCCAGGCGCCCAGCTGATCGACTGTCCAGGCGCCCAGCTGATCGAATGTCCAGGCGCCCAGCTGATCGAATGTCCAGGCGCCCAGCTGATCGACTGTCCAGGCGCCCAGCTGACTGACAGTTGCTTGTTCTGCACTCTGAAAGCGCACACATGCCTGACACACACAAAAAGTGTTTGTTTCCAAGATAGCATGTGACATGAAGGGATGACGATATGTTTGGAATGTGATAACGAAAGCCAGGCTTTAAAATAGCAATTTAGGTGATAGCTCACCAAGTACGAACTTTTCAGAAGCGTGAGCGATATTCCCCATACAAATATTAACTTGGTAAACGAACATGATAATATGGATGCGCATGACGGACACATGAACGCAGAGGGAAAACTAGACTACTACACGCATCGGAATACAACAAAAAGATTGCAAGACCTAAGCCGTCCGTACGGCAAAGAACGCCAGGGTTGCAACCCATTTCATCACGTTGTTTGATCATTTTACTACGTATTATTTCAACATAATTTAACTGACACGAGCTTTTATCGGTTGTAAAAGAGAGTAAAAGCGGAAGCCAACAGGATGAGAGAATTACGTAGGCACTTCACCATGGTCTGGGCAAACATGCCTTCGTTCATGTTGGCATACTCGAGTACAAGATAAAAAGAACATGAAAATGTTAATTTAACTACAAAGAAGCAGCACGTGAATGGACCCACTAACACGGAAGATGCAGGTGTATAGAAACTGAAGAAAAATACTGAGTCTCCACTGCTCGGCTTGGGTGTTAGCCATAGCAGGCTGAGATATCTCAACAGACGCTCATTTACGTCTCCTAGAGTATCTCATAAGTCGACCCAAATGCCTTTCAGCAGCCATCCAGTGCAGTGAGGGGTAACAGCAGTTTCTGAACAGTGAACCACTTTAGTCCCGCCTACCAGATTCAGTTCCGCGCCACCTAGTTCAGTCTGGCCATCAGTTCAGTCGGCAATCGCTGAGTTTCAGTCCCGGTTTATCAGTTCACCATCACCGGCTCACCAGTTCACTCCGGTTATCCAGTTCTGTCCGGCCCCAGTTCCAGTACGGTTACCCACTCAGTCCTCCTATAGTCCTGTTTATCAGTTCAGTGGCCGGCTTCACCAAAATTCAGCTACTGGCCAGCAGTTCAGTTCTAGCCACCAGTTCATCCGGACACCGTTCCAGCCCCCTTCACCCGCCACACAGTTCAGATCCAGTTACTTAAGTTCAGTTCAGCCACCAGGTTCAGTCCGGCCCCACAGTATCGATTCAGCCCCACGTTACTCCCGGCCCACTCGAGCTTCAGTTCGGCCCACCAGTTCAGTTCAGCCACCAGTTGCAGGTCCCGGACACCCGTTCAGTTCAGCCAGTTCAGTCTGGCCAACAGTTCAGCTTCAGCCACCATTAGTCCGGTGCACCTAGTTTCAGTTTCAGCCCCCACAGATATCAGTCCGGCCCCAGTTAGTGCGCCACCAGTTCAGTCCGGCCGTTCAGTCCGGGTGAACAGGCTCATCAAAGGTGAAAAAGGCGATGTTAGCAAAGCTGTTTTTCGTAAACAACATTTCACCAAACAAAGATAGGGGAACAATTTTGACGCCATCGTGTTTGTTTCGTCAAGGCACTTTAACACATTATTTTTGCATAGGCACCTGTTTGGAAAGTCAAGGTCATTTGGTGACCCAGGTAAGTCACATTTCATATGGGGCGACGCGGCTCAACGAGACAAACATGCGAGTGTCATCCGATTGTCTATATCTGTATTCTCTCAAAAGTTATTAGCAAAACAATGCCCTCAGATAACCTTGCAGAGATCACTGAGGAACAATTGCACCTGGGTCATCAATAATAAGCTATAATAACATTGTTCTCTGAGATAATTGGCCTGATCCAATGCAAATTATCTGAACAGGAAGCATTTATGCGTTGTCCCACTCACTTATAATGGGAAGGTCAGGAAATTAACCTGACCTTAGGTCAACGATACGAAAAATCCGAGATTTACTAATTATAGATTTACTAATGATAGATTTACGAATTACCTACTATCTTATGAAATCCTGCAAGTTTCAAATATTTCGGAAAAAAAGGCTGCGGCTTTGGAACGACCACAAACATTTTAGGAGGTAGGGTCACTTGACATTACCTTGTTACCTGACCTAAGATGACTCAGTCTAAGTCTAAACTTCTAAGTCTAAACTAAACTAAACTAAGTCAAAACTTTCACAAAGTGTGGTTAATTGATGTCCAAACAGAGCTGTGCGAAATTTGGCAATCCTGCGCGCCGCCGTTTTCCCGCTTCTCCTGAAAACCTGAGGGGTGAGGGGCGGAAATCATCCCCCCCCCCTGCAGTGCGTGGGTTAAAGGTCGTCGACCATGACTTAAATGACGTCATCACTTAGGAATGTCAAACATTTGACGGCGGCTGGTGTAGGGGGGATAGCCGCCTCAGCTCATGAATTCACACCTTGCAGAATTAGGCTATAGGCGATCCTGGCGACATTAATACTATGATATCCAGAATTTACCTTCCATGCGCTCTGTTCTAAACTGCCTCAAGAGGCACGAAACGACCAAATGTCTGCACGGGCCATGCACCTCCAAGACCAGCAATATCTTATTCACCGCTGATTGTAATCAAACGCAGAAATTACAGGAAACACATTCAGCGATCCGTTTTACGAAGCACCACATAACGCCAGGGAGGCAATTGATGTGTTGGTATGGAAGACGCAGTTTGGCGGCTAACTATAAACTCAGTGATTAAGGGCGTAATATATTAAGTTAGCCGGAGGCGCTATCGATGGGAACGCGATTACCACGTCGAGCAAATTCTCCAGCGGTGTACGTGACCTGACACACTGCTGGTGAATAATACAACCGCGCTGCAGGTGCATTATAGTATAAAGGCGGTGCAACCAGCATCAGAGCATATTTACCAAGCCGAGGGTGCAATATTGTCACATAAATTATGTTCTCAAATGTTCGCTGATTATTATTTACAACACGATACGGGAAAGGATGATAATAAAACAAATAAGCGCAATTCGGATTAACACGCGTCCTGGAGGGGAGGGCGAAATCCACCCACCACTTAAGTTTTTCGAGAAAATCGAGAGAAAAAATGGCGGCGACGTTTTTTGCATAGGTACCTGTTTGAAAATCAACTAGCACATTATGTGAAATTATTGACTTCAAGTCATCTCATGTCAGGTCACCAGACCAGGTCATGTGATGACCCCACGTACAAAACGTTTACAGTCTACGACAGCCACAATAGTTTTGAGCCGATCGGTTTCAAACTCGCAGGATTTCGTATGGTCATAGGTACAGAAAAAGTTGTATATCTCGGATTTCTGATATCGATGGCCTAAGGTTGGGTCAATTTCGTGACTGACCAACATTAAACACCTTTTAGTCAATAACTCGACAGAATAAAGATAGGGAAGTTCAAATGGTACCAATGTGTCTGTCCCGTCGACACACGTCGCCCAATATACATCATGACCTTATTAGGTCACCACTTCACCTTGACCTGATATAAAATTTATCCGTTGACCTAACCTCGTCAAAATGAACATATGATATCGATTCGAAGTGCCTTGACGAGACAAACCTGGTGGCGTCAAACGTATTGCTTTAACTTTATTAGGTAAAAAGTTATACCCGTTTTGACCCGTTTCCGATGCAGCACGGTCCGATACAGCACGGTCCGATACAGCACGGTCCGATACAGCACGGTCCGATACACGCGTCCGATACAGCACGGTCCGATACACGCACGCGTCCGATACAAGCACGGTCCGGTAAACACCGGTCCGACTTACAGCACGGTCGATATCAGCACGGTCTAAGCACGGTTCCCGAATACCAGCACCGGTCCGCTAACAGCGTGGTCCGGATACAGCACGTCCCGATACCAGCAAAAACGGTCCGATACAGCACGTCCGTATACAGCACGGTCCGATACGCAACGGTATAGACAGCACGGTCCGATACAGCACGGTCGATACAGCACGTCCGGATACAGCACGCCGGTACAGCACGGTCCGATACAGACGGTCCCGAATACGCACGGTCCGATAAAAACAGAACGGTCCGATAAGCACGTCCGATACAGCACGGTCCGATACAGCACGGTCCGATAACATGCACGTCGATACAGCACGGTCCGATACAGCACGGTCCGATACAGCACGGTCCGATACAGCACGGTCCTGTACAGCACGGTCCGATACAGCACGGTCCGATACAGCACGGTCCGATACAGCACGGTCCGATACAGCGCGGTCCGATACAGCGCGGGAGGCGGGGCGCCCCGGTGACAGGGAATTTCCAAGAAGGCGTTATGGCAGCATCGGGCGCCGATGCGTCGGCCTCGTTCGAGCCGGGAGCCAGCTCCGCGCTGAGAGCCACCGGAGAGCAGCGTCACTTTACGACCTGTTCCGACAGCAGCCCAATGCCAGCAGGCTTTAAACAAGGGGCAGTGTTTCAGCGCCGGCCACGCCAGAAACAGTTAATTCTGCCCCGGAAGCCGGTGTTAAGAGCGAGCCGTGCAAAAAATATGTCGCTGAATGTTGGTTTACTACGCAGGTCTTGTTGAGAATTTGCATTGCAAAGAGCTGTCTAAAAGAGATGTGCGTGGTAGGTTCTCAGTTTGCATTTTCAAGCCTTTGCTAAATCCGGGCTGCGAGTAGAATTTCCGGAAAGAGCTCTGATGGCGGAGCTCCACCCGTTTTCTGTCACGCAGTTAAGAGTTGTACGCAGCCGCGTGGGACGAGACATGGGAGGCACGGACACATCCCCGGCAACAGACTTTTGGGAGCATGGGGCCGCCGTTAGTTGAGAGCAGTTTCCATCAAATGCAGGGCAGGTAGCCAGCAAACATGGTCAAGTCCTTTACATTCTGGAAACGTAAGTGGGGCGAGTGCTGTCCTAGTTTATAATGCATAAACCAGGGATATATAATGCACTCACAAAATGCCAAGAGGTGGTGTCTGTGCAGCGACAAAAGTTCGTCACCCTATCTCTCACGGCAGATTGCAAACGTCAAGTCCCTGAGACCACAGCAGGGTTGATCTTCTATCCTCCGTAGAACATTAGATATATCGGGTATGAAACGACATCGCATAAACATTGACGATGCCAGTATATTCAGCATGCATAGCTTTTGCAATGAATTCTGAATTCTGGGTCTGGATTCTCGGAGTTGGCTGGGACCTGATAAGTGGGGAATCACCGGAAGTTTGGAAGGCGGGTGGACAAACTGAGTGATACTGAATACGGCCACTGTCAGCAGCTGGCAGGACACGGTCAGAGGCTGGCAGGACACGGTCAGAGGCTGGCAGGACACGGTCAGAGCTGGCAGGACACGGGTCAGCGGCTGGCAAGGAGACACGTCAGCGCTTGGCAGGACATCGGTCCAGCGGCTGGCAGGACACGGTCCAGCGGCTGGCAGGACACAAGACAGAGGTAGGCAGGACACGTCAGGAGAGGCATACTGGCCAGACACGTCAGCAGTGCAACACGGCAAGAGGAATTGGAGACACGGCAGAGGCTGGAGACACGCGAGGCCTGGCAGACAGGATCAGCGCTGGCAGGACACGCGCTTCAAGGCTGGCAGGACACGGTCAGCACTGCAGGACAACGGTCACCAGCTGGCAGCGCCACGTCACGAAGCTGCAGGAAAAGCTGGCAGGACACGTCAGAGGCTGGCAGAACGTCAGAGGCTGCAGGAACACGGTCAGCCAGGCCGGCAGGACAGCGGTCACGGCTGGCAGGACACGGTCAGCAGTCCTGGCAGACTACGGTCAGCGCTGCAACGGACACGAGTCAGGCAAGGCTGGCAGACCGTCCAGAGGCTGCGAAACGCCAGCGGTGCAGCACACGGTCAAGGCTGGCAGACACGGTCAGAGGCCTGGCAGCACAGGGGGGCTGAAAACGTCAGAGCCTGGCATGAAGGACAAACACGGCACGCTGAGGACACAACGTAGAGCTGGCAGGACACGTCAAGGTTGCAGGAACACGGTCAAGGCTGGCAACTGCCAGACACGTCAGAGGCTGGCGGACACGGTAGAGGCTGGCCAGGCACACGGTCAGAGGCTGGCAAGGACCGGTCAGAGCGGCAGACACGTCAGAGGCCTGGACACGGTCAGAATACCAGCTGGCAGGACAGCAGAGGCTGAGGACACGGTCAGAGCTGCAGAGAACAGAAGACACGGGTTTCCAAAAGCAGAGCTTCAGGAAACGGCAGAGGCTGGCAGGCCACACGGAAAAGCTGGCATGACACGTCAGAGCTGGCAGACACGGTCAACGGCTGCAGAAACGAGTCAGAGGCTGCAGACCCGGTCAAGAGGTGGTAGAATGACACGGTCAGCTAAGTCGGGCTGCAGGACACCACAGTCAGAGGCTGGCAGGACTTCGCGTTGGCAGGACATCGTCAAGAGGCTGGCAGGAGCACAGTCAGCCGCTGGCAGGGACGTCAGCCAGCTGCAGGACACGGTCAGAGAGTTGGCAGGGACACGGTCAAAGACAGCTTGGCAAGACATTGTCGGCCAGCCTGCAACACGGTCAGAGGCTTGCAGACACGGTCAGCGGCTGGCAGGACACGGTCAGAGGCTGGCAGGACACGGTCAGCGGCTGGCAGGACACGGTCAGCAGCTGGCAGGACACGGTCAGCAGCTGGCAAGCTCCCCGGCCGCCGGGAGCTCTAACAGCCACGTCATCCTCAATTATTCCAAGAGCGAGCACACTTAAAGGTGAAACATTGCGCAACTGCATGGCGGGACCCCTGACAAAGGTGACTCTCAACTCACCTGCAGAACGGCCGGGTCTCCGTCGTGCCGCACGTGGATGTCCACTCCCGGCCGACCCAGACTGCGAGATCACAGCTCAGGAAATTCACACCAGAACTCAAACGCACAAAACACACATATTGTTCACCAAACAGAAACGCATCAACACACAAGGCACCTCATGAACAAGCACACAATACCCACACCGCCAATGGACATTTAAAAAACACCCACCCACATCGTATGTTAAACACAAACAGACGCCACAACACAATGCAAACATGTCACGCAACAACACAAGACGAACGTAATGACGAGGACAAGAACACAACACGGGACGTTAACCCTAAACCTATTTTGTGATACTACCTAACCGAATAGACACTGCCTCAAGCACCCTCACTCTGACCAATCTCACCCGCTGACAGTCGGTCCATAAAGACAGAGCTCAAAAATGAGCCTAGAGATCCTTCAAACGTCAGTCGCAGACACCTTATTTCGCTGTAGCGAAGACCGTTCGTCATGTGAAATGGAATTATCTCTTGTATGATCCAGTTGAATTAAGTTATGTTACAAATGACGACTCTCCTAAAAGCGCAACTGGACTCCATTTCTCCACGTGGCTCGAGGACTGACTGGCTGACACCGTGGCTCGGAGACTGACTGTCTGACACCGTGGCTCGGAGACTGACTGGCTGACACCGTGGCTCGGAGACTGACTGGCTGACACCGGGGGCTCGGAGACTGACTGCTGACAACCAGTGGCCTCGAGGACTGGACTGCTTTACACCGTGGTCGAGGATCTGACTGCTGACACGGCGTGGCTCGAGATGACTGCTGACACGGTGGCTTCGGAGACGTCGATGGCTACACAGTGGCTCGAGACTAGATCATGCTGACACGTGGCTCGGAGACTGACCTGGCTGACACCGTGCTCGAGGTGACTGGCTGACCCGTGCTCGAGGACTGACTGCTGACACCGTGGCTCGGAGACTGACTGGCTGACACCAGTGCTCGGAGACTGACTGGCTGATCACGTGATCGGAGACTGACTCGGCGACCCGTGGCTCGGAGACTGCCACGGCCTGACACGCGTGGCTGAGACTGACCTTGGCTGACAGCTCGTGGCTCGAGACTGACTGCTGACAGCCGTGGCTCGGAAGCTGACTGGCTGACACCGTGCTCGACGACTGACTGCGAACACCGTGCTCGAGGACTGATGCTACACAGTGGCTCGAGACGTGACTGCTGACACCGTGGCTCGGAGACTGACTGGCTGAACTGTGGCTGAAACTGACTGGCTGACACTGCTCGAGACCTGACTGGCTGACACCGTGCCGAGGAACCTGACTGCTGACACGTGGCTCGAGACTGACTGGCTGACATAACGTGGCTCGAGACTGACTGGCTTGCACGTGCTTCGAGACGACTGGCTGACACCGTGCTCGGAGACTGACTGCGACACCGTGGCTCGAGACTGACTGCTGACACCTGTGGTCGGAGACTGACGCTGACACCTAGTTTGGGGGGGGGGGGGGGGCCTTCGAAGGACTGACTGCCTGACACCGTGGTCGAGGAGCTGACTGGCTGAACCGGTGGCTCGAGGACTGACTGCTGACACCGTGGCTTCACTGCTGCGTACAGTCGGTACTCTAGCCAAGAAGAGTTAAATAGCGAAAATATATTACTTATAAATGGGAATAAATTGATCGGAAATGGGGATAGGTATAGCGAATTATTATCTCCAATACCCCATCAACTCTTCAGTCGATTTCACACGAGTCATTCGTGCCCGAGTCAGTGCCACCAACCGTACATTTCATCTATATATCATCATAATATCCTATTACATCTACATCATCCCCACGACATTCCATCTCCATATCACCACATCACCCTACACGTTTCCAGCGTTGCCGAGTCGTTGCCACCACCTGATCGCCTCGTCACCCCGTTGCCCTTTACCACGCGCCACCTCCGCCGCCGACATCACCCACATCAGTTGGGGGGGCCCCAACTGATGTGACCTGATCGCCTCGTCACCCCCGGTGCCCTTTACCCCACGCGCCACCTCCGCCGCCCATATCCCCCCCCCCCTAACTGACGGCTGCTCCGATATTTATCGTCCAACTTTCGCCATCTCTCGGACCAAGTTGACGCGATCGCTGCCGTACGGTATCAGTCGGACGGAGTTGGCAGGCTGACATGACGGCAGCTGGGTCGGTGGCTCTCTAGGTCACTAGTGGAAGTCTCAGTCGACACCGCTGCCTCCGGTGATGCTGGGCTCTCTCTGATCATTGGCGATTCCAGAAGGACAACAAACTTTGGGGGCCAAATCCGAAAAATACAACATAATTACAAAAACTCATCGGATTTCGCTTCATTCTGTGGTAAGGACTGATTTCATACAAAGTTACCAAGGCAAAAGTTTGCATTTTCTTTTGTAGTCAAGAAATATGTCGATACACTGCTGATTCCAGTCGTTTTTGGAGATATTGTCCTGGCCCCTTTGGATTGGCCTGCTCTATTCCACACCGCTAACCGGTGATAATGGCCCAGCCGAACATACAGTCACCAGTCAACTCCCAGTAGCCTCGCCACGGCACCATCGCGCCAGCCAGCAATTAACAGCACCATTGAGCAGCCCACGGGGTTTGGGCTCAGGATCCCTTCGTCTGTGCCCACCACTCAGCTTCCCCACACCTAAACATCTGCGATGTTTCGCTTGGCTGGTCCCGAGATGACGCCGGACGGCGAAGCAGCGAAGTGTGCTCAGACAAACGACCAACGACACTCAAAGCGTGCATTTTCCCCATTATGAAAAGGCGGCCGACGTTGGCATTAATGATATGAGCGCGCCCCAGGCGGCGGATTCAATTCCTCAACGATTCAGGCTCTCGGCCAATTATGGACCGCACTCACGACCCATTCATCGAACGGATATCAGCCGTAAGCCATCAAAACGATCACGACTCACAACCCAAGTGGTCACGTTTAAATGACATTCGGAACCGGGCCAAACACGTTGAATATTGACATTGCAGTTCGGAAGCATAACACGATGACAGGGAATTGAGCACTTAATTGCGTGCTGCTAGCAAAGCATCGAAAGACAGTGGAAACCAGTATCCGCTGCATTCCATCCTGCTCACTGTTTTGAGCTGAGTCGAACCATCTGCGAATTCCCTCACAAGACACTATTTGGTACCTACATGCAGATGCAGATGAGTTTCTACACAATACAATATTCGGTACATACAGATGCGGATATCTGACTATTGACCCTGCATTGTATCGATTGCAGTCGGCTGTCGGACGGGAGCGAATATGGCCGCTGACAACGCCGGGCGTCAGTCGATTCAGAGAAACGTGTCCGCCGCTAAAATATTCTCAGAGTTTCGCCCATCCAGGCACAGATCCTGCCGCAGCTCACGACATTGTTCAGGGCTTGGTAAAACTCGAGACGATGTTTCTGGACCGTTCAAACAACGCGTGACCTAAATACCCAACGAAGCCCGAAATTGGACTGGTTCTGTCTACCAATCAGTAGGACCAATCCCATTGGAACTAAAACTGAGCAAATCAGCACAACTGTCAAACTGAGGACCGATGTGAATAAAAGGAGCATCCGGCCCCGCACTGAGCCCCGACTAACTAGCTGCGTTGCAATCCCACCCCAGCCACGTCCCAGTCCCGTCCTTACCCTGTCCCAATCACGTCCAAGTTCTGCCTTAGCCCCGTTTCAGCTCCATCTCCGGCCCGACAATGTCCGTATTATGTCTCCGTTCTGAATTGTTCATATAATAACATTTTACTCTTCAACTATCCATTACTTGCAACAACGTGCGAGATACACGAGAAAGTTGATGAAATATTCTTGAACTGTTTAATAGTGCACGACAGGTGAATTCATTGCTTGAAAATATCAATCTCCAAGCAGTGAGAAACTACTTCATGTGGATTTGTTTTTCATCCTGACACTCCGTCCTGAATGATGTGACCCTTCAGATGGTGGAGGGTGCCGCTGAGTGTATCGAGTGTCGGCGGACCTCTGACAGTGGTCTTCCCGGTGCCGGAGGGCAACGTAATGACGCGCCGAAACCCACCGAACCAGCCATCGACCGCAGCCCCCCACCCCTCCCTGACCCGTCCGCTGCCTCAGAGGAAGACAGAGTGGCCCAGTTAACACGCGCCGGTGGCCGGCCGGCTCTCATTCATTCTCTCCAGTAACCTCTACCCGCACACCAACCAGCTCCCAGCATCTCACCGTAACCTCATACCACAAAACCAGCTCCCAATCCATCTCACCAGTAACCTCTACCACACACAGCTATCCCCACCGTGAGAAGGTACTCACGGTAAAAAAGCAGAGCAGTACTACAGATATACACAGCTCCCATCATCTCACCGGTAACCTCCACCCAACCAGCTCCCATCATCTCATTAGTAACCTCTACCCAACCAGCTCCCATCATCTCACTGGTTTATACCCTCTCCACCCATCCTGTATGGCTGGGAACCATCTCAATTCCGCAGTGCACTTGTAGTCAATAGCATTATAACATATAGTAATACTCTACATACCAACCAGCACCCTACTCCTCATAATCTCGACAGGCGGGTCATACACTCTCGAGCAAACCGGACCCAACCAGCTCGCACCATCCTCTCACAGAACAATCCACCCAACCAGGCTCCCGCACTCACGTCGGGTAACTCTACCTAAACACCGCCGAGCGCTTCATTCTCTAACCGGTAACCTCTGCCCACCAGCCTCATCATCTATCGGGGTAACTTACCCACCAGCCCCATCATCACTGGTTTGTAACACTCTCAATCCTAGATTCAGATCGTTCTAGACTCTATAGCCACTTATTCGATGACCGGGTAAACCTCACTCAACCAGCTTCTCCAGCATCTCATCCGGTCAACCTCTACCCCAACCACTCCCATCATATCTACTCTCGAGGGTAACTCTCAAACCGCCCCAACCCAACCAGCTCCAGCACAGAGCACAAAGTTGACACCCCTCTCACCTCAACAACCTATCGCTTTGCACAACGATTTTCCCCGAGGTAAAGCTGGATGCTGACGGCCTTTGTCCGCATGGTCGTTGGTTACTTTGAGATGTTAAATGCTTCATTCTTTCTTCTGCGCTCTTAAGCCTAGTTGTAAGATACCGAGTTATATTTACTATATAAATAGTACTGAAACTTATTCAGCAGTCCACGACAGATACAGCAGCTGTGTTTAATGAGAGAGTTGAGTGCCGTTGTTTGGTATTTCGCTAGCAGCCTACAGAGGAGGTAGACGAGTAGCAACGAGAGTGTGCATGGGCTGGTTATCGGCTCAGAGCACATCCACTTCGGACAGCTGTGACGTGGACTGTGTACCCACGTCACAGATTAGACTATGACATTGACTCAGATGCGAATTGCGAGATGGACGGCCCTAGACGCAACACCTCTGAAGTAACTAGGCACTCCACGTAATGTGTCGAAATGTCAAGTGGCAAACAACACAGGCTGTTAAACATAGCAACGGCACCATACTAACAATATAAAACTTGGATAATATTCCGGGCGGCCAATACAAAAATCCAAGTGCACTGTGAAGCATATGGCCGTATATCATGCTGAGCAAATTGCATTTGACATTAGACGTTTTATGAGCTGGGTATTTTACGTTTATGTGCGATGCGTATTGTATGTGTGTTACGCTGTCAAACCTGTCCACAATCGATTGAACAAAGAACCAGGGACAGCGATTGCGTGGGCATCACCGATACCTAGTCTGCCGGTGTTGTAAAGCTGCCATTCGCGCCGGCTCTACGGCTATCCAGCTAATTGCAGCCAGCGCCATTAACCCGGGGCAGACACGAAAGGCGCCGAGCCGAGAGGGTTGGGCTGGCCTGGCCGCAGCCTGGACAGGACAGGCCAGGCCAGAGAGGCAGAAGGAGTATAGACGATAGTTGATGGGAGGGAGGCGGCCGAGATATGAGGACAATGTAATGGGAGGTGACGGGCTGGGATGTGACAGTGAACGTAGGTCACATGAGGTGGTGATTTGCCCACTGGATACCAGCCCCTGCTGGCTGGCCTCTCACCAGCGCGTGACCAGGGTTGCGTGCGGCGGCCTCACTGGCGTGCCGTCACGATGACGGAGAGAGCTGGGCAGCCGAGCAGCCGAGCCCGCCGGCTGCTGCGGCGGCTGACCGTGACCATCGCATAACACAGACACACGGCACAACACAGATACACAGACACACGGCACAACACATGACAACACGGAATCAACACCGACACAGACACATGGCAAAACACCGACACAGAATCACACGGCACAACACGGAACACAGACACTGGCACAACACCGACACAGACACAGATATACAGACACAGACACACAGCACAACACCGACACAGACACCGGCACAACACCAAACAAGACAGCACGGCAACAACACCGACACAGACAACGCCAACACGCGACCACAGACACAGATACACGGCACAACACCGACAAGCCACAACACCTAATACCGACCGGAACAACATGATACCACCGACAACGATAGCAGACACAGATATAGCAGATACACATATATAAGCAGATACAACAGCACAGAACACAGACCACAGACAACAGATACACAGATACACAGACACAGATACACAGATCACGATACACAAGAACACATGATACACAGACACAGATAAAACAGACACAGATACACAGAACCACAGATCACAGACACAATACAACAGACACAGATACCACGACACAGCAGATAACAACTAGACACAGACACACAGAACACCAAGATACAGAGTACAGCAGACACAGATACACGACCAGATACACAGGACACAGATACACAGACACATATACACAGACACAGATTCACAGCGACACAGATTCAACAGACACAGATCCAGATACACAGACAAGATACAACCAGACACAGATACACAGACACAGATACACAGACACAGATACACAGAACAGATACACAGACAGCAGAATACCCAGACACCGACACAGATACAACAGATATCACAAGACCACAGATACACAGACAACAGATACAAGCAGACACAGATACACCGACACATGAGTACACAGACACAGAGCAGATTACACGACACAGATACACAGAAACAGATACACAACACCAACACAGACACACGGCACAACACCGACACAGACACACGGCACAACACCGACACAGACACAGATACACGGCACAACACCGACACAGACATAACACTAATCCGACACAGACACAGATACACAGACACAGATACGCAGACACAGATATACAGATACACATATATACAGATACACAGATACACAGGCACAGATACACAGACACAGATACACAGACACAGATACACAGACACAGATACACAGACACAGATACACAGACACAAATTCAGTAGACACAGATTTACACAGACACAGAATACCAGACACAGTACAAAGACCGAACAGATACCCAGACACAGTACCCAGACACCGATACCAATCAGACCAAAGCAGATACAACCAGACACCAGTATAACACAAGACACATATACAGCAGACACAGATACAGATGACACAAGATACACAGACATCAGATACAGATACACACAGACACAGATACATCAACACAGATCCCGCACCACAGATACCAGACCACAGATATACAGACACAGATACATCAGACACAAGATACACGAACAGATACGCCGTGCGTCACGACCACAGATACCACAGACACATATAACAGCTCATTGAAAGATACACAGACCCACAGAATAAAGAAACACAGAAACACAGACATACGACACCAGTGACACAGCAGACACAGATTGCATAGACACAGATAACAGAACACAGAATATCACAGAGGTCACAACAGACACAGATAAGCATAGAACAGCCTAGATACATACTAGAACAGCGACTAGTCACAGACGCAGCAGATACAGCAGACACAGATGCACAGAACACAGATACACAGACAGACACAGGATACCGCATCAACAAGACAAAGAATACAGGACTAGACATCAGATACCAACATACAGCACAGACACACAACACAGACACAGACAGCACACATCACAGACAAACAACAGGACACGGAAAACACCACTCACAGACACAACAACCACTGCAACACATTTAACCAGAGGACACTAACACTGGCACAGTCACAGACAATAATGTACTTGCAACTGACAGTGGATAATGTGTAGGAGGCGCGGGCTTAGGGACGCGTTGCATGAGAGCCACCGGCAATCATATTATAGTTGTGTACAAGCGAACGTCAGCTAATACACGAACAGCTTAAGGCGCAGCAGTATGCAAAAGCAAACTGACCAAGACAAAGTAACATTGCAAGGACGCACTACGCACTTATCGGCAAGAGGACACTCGGCTAGAGGAATCCACAAGAAGCAGACTCAGCAGTCACGCATCGACACTAACGAGGCTACGCACAGGAGAGCAGAGTAGGGGAAACCACTGACCGACATCGGAGCACAACAAGCCACATCACCACGGCAAGAATTCTATCTCACACAGGGTATAACGAGAGGGAGGCGACAGTACACGCAAACATCGGACATGTTCAGCGACAGATGAAGTGCATACAACTAAACACTCCAGGAGCGACAGGATCGCCTAAACAAATGAACGCCGGGGACACTATAGTGCACTGAAAAAGAACACAGGGCAAGACACTAGCAGTACCACACAACAGACCGCCGAGAGACTGGCGTATAATTGACGAGACAGACCACGCGCCACAACCACAGTCACAGATCCACTAACCCACCACAGTGACACACACAATATAAACAGACCGGACCAGGAAGCGCATCTAATGACGCGAAAGGCAGTCATACGCCACGTCTATCAACCCACATGGCGGATACTAGATCTGCGGGAATTAGACCAATTACAGACCACTTGGTCTCGCATACTTCGAGGTCCTCGAGGTGCCGGATGAGAAGTATGAAGCTGGTAATATCTGGCACAAGAAGTATTCGACGCGGGCGACTCGTTAGCTACCTTGTCTTCACAAATATCCTGAGGCGTGTCACATGACTGGCGCCCAAACGCTCAAGGTTTGCACTGTCAAGAGATAATCTCCAATGTGCTACGGCACTGTTCTTACTGGAATTCATTACGTGAATTGGGAACTTGTGCCCTTATGCATTATATATATAATGAAAATATCATCGATAATGCATGACTTGGGAATGTTTCAATGAATACTAATGTAGTATTTTCAGCGGTTCATCATGCTAGAGTACGCGACAGTCTTCCGATGGTTGTATACATGATATATTGTTTATTTCTTCCACCAATATGTGTAGCCCTTACAAAGAAGCCTATGCAACCATCGATCTTCCAAAGAAAGGCCCTCTGCTGTTCTGATTGTCCAACATAACCAAGCAAATGCCCACCTTGACTATCCAACAAAGCCAGCCATCCGTCCACTCGCATTGTCCAACAAGACCATCGGTATGTCCACTCACACTGTCCAACAAAGCCAGCCATCCGTCCACTCACACTGTCCAATAAGACCAGCTGTATGTCCACTCACACTGTCCAAAACATCATAAGTCCCGTCCCGCCCCAATCTCAGAAGAAGGATACAGTCGCAGAGAGCCGGTCTTGGTACCGATGGCCAGCAGCTTCTGTACGGGATCGAACGCCAGCGCCGTCGGCTGGTGCGGAAAGCCATGCCGAACGATCTGAAACACACAGGACAGACAGTAAGGTATCAGTCCAGCGGCACACGGACAGTGGAACACACAGACAGACAGAAGGTATCAGTCAGCGGCACACGGACAGTGGAACACACAGACATGACAGAAAGGTTATAGCCGCGGCAACAGGACAGTGGAACACACAGACAGACAGAAGGTTATAGCCAGCGGCAACACGGACAGTGAACACCCGCCAGACAGAAGTATCAAAGCCAGCGGCATCACGGACAGTGGAACACACAGAGCCGGTAGGTATCAGTCCAGTAGCACATCGGAAGGGGAACACCGACAGACAGACAGAAGGTATATGCCAGCTCGCGGCGGGAAGCTGTGGCGGTAGTCGGCAGCGGAGTCACCGTCATCACGACAACGGGAACCTACAGCAGGAGCATGGCGGGGGGTCAGCAGTGGGGAGTTACAGCCATACTGGGCACCAGTGACGGCGGCTGAAGCACCTCAATTTGGTCTTTCGGGTGGTTTGACGGCGAAGTCGCTGGTCGTACGGCGCCCTTGTGGCGGGGTCGTTAGTCGGTGGAAAACCACGGCGACTGGCATAGACTGGCACCACGCGACACAGCAGTGTGTCACCACAGCCGGCGATGCGCCCGCGAGGCGGCTCGTCGTACGGTGTGTGAAACTGACAGCCGAAAGGCGACACTCATTAAACTAATGCGCCAGCAGTTGAATGCGGGCGCTAATAGGCCATCTGTCACTCGAGACGCCAGCGACACGGAAGGCGAGGAGACTCGAGTCGAGACGAGGCGAGTCGAGGCTCAACGCGAGACGAAGTGAGTCGAGGCTCAACGCGTGACGAAGTGAGTCCGTGACGAAGTGAGTCGAGGCTCAACGCGAGACGAAGTGAGTCGAGGCTCAACGCGAGACGAGGTGAGTCGAGGCNGCATAGCACTGGTACACATAATAACATTTATGGAAAGTGAAGGGTTTCATTTAATATATTTGGATATGATTGCATTGCAGCATCTACACTGTCCGCAACTTACGTGATGTCTACCAGTGGTTCGGTGCACGCACAGCCACCACTAGTTACTTACAGCGTCCTTCATTTGCTTCGTGACATCAATCGCATTTTTCTTCGGATACGGCTTGGATATGTCGATAAGGTTGCCCCAAGTCTGCGCCCACATGTTTCCTGTAAGTTATACAGTGTGACAGAAAAACATTAGAATAATGAACATAAACATGTATTAAATGTTATGAGCAGTTCTAAAAACGAAGCATCGTCATCCTTACAATTTTTACAAAGACTTCTTCTCACCCCTGGAAAGCAATAAAGCCAAAGAGTGCCGCACAGGGACTATCATGGGCTGGATGCACCCATGGGTGCCCACTCAATTCTTCCAAATGTCTGGGCTGGGTTTGCATTTTTTGTTTTTTTTTTGGGAACTTTTCATGGGTATGGGCGGCATGGGTATGACATTTTGGAATAATGTTGCTAAAGTTATTTTTTACTTGACAACCTGATGTTAACCAGGTAAATATGTTTTTTATATGATATATTGGACCACGTTATATTAATATACTGGAAATTATATGACAACAATAAATCGTGGAAAGCTTAATAGGGCAGTAATATTTTTAAACCATGTCTGATCCTAGTCTGATCCAATATGAGAATGTTGACCGCAAAGTGTTCGATAAGCTTCAAATCAGCAGCAACACACAGGTGTCTAATATTATTTATCGTTAATATTATGAAAGTCAACATGCTATGGTAATGGTAAAATTTTTGTGAAAATAATTATCTGCGTTATCTGAATGGGCCCCGATGGGCATGGGTATCAATATTATGAATTTGAATGGGTCTGGTCTGGGTCTGGGCTTGGTTATCATGGGTTTCGGCTGGGTTGGGTTTGGGGTTTGGGCACCCATGATAGTCTCTGGTGCCGCACACTGTTTTATAGAGCATCGATAGTTCCAGAAAAGCAATTTGAACGTTTTGCAAAGGGAAATGAAAACGACTTACATGTCACACATTGTCATACAATATATTGATATAATGTATTACAATGTAGGTACCTATATATACTATATATATAGATATATATTATATATATAATACACATATTATATATAATGTCTATATAATTGCCAAATCGAAAGCCTCTCAAGAAAAGTTAATCAACAATAAAGCCGCGCATGTATTTAATGAACAATGTATATTAAACAATCTGCTTCCAAAGTACACAAATATATATATATATATATATATATATATATATGACTATATGTCATTCGACATACATCTCTGAGCGAAATATGTTGTTATCATAGTTGCAAAATGATTGCGCTTACACTCAAGTAGTTTCTTGTTACAGTTGTCAAAACATATTTAACACACAACAAAATATACACTATGCATACACAGCATTAACCCTATTCCCTGCGGGGGGCAGATTCTGCCCCCCGGTAGTTTTTCGCTCGTCGCTTCTGAACGTTACACTTAGCGTCCTGAAACTTTCTGACTTTCCCTATAATTGAATTGCGAGTTTTGTGTAAAATTTTGAAAAAAATCGGACCAACAGAAGCGGTGTCAGGCTCATGTTTTTGGGAGGACATTTCGAATGCTGTTGTGCGGCTCATACTTCCTTCGTAGTTTGCGGTGCAATAAATGCGTCAGAAACGATGTTATTGCTATATACATCATACATACTTGGTGGATTGTGCATATTTTGGGGCAGAGACGCACTCAGGTACATAAAATGGGAGGCGATACCCTCCGAAGAATACAGTCCAACTTCCAATCAGTACGATATGATAAAAGGCATTACGCACATGGTGCCCCACCCGATGTTTACCTGGATCCACCATTGCGCAATATATAAATTTTAACAAATAACCGCAAAAAAGCCCATATGTGACGTATATATTGTCCCAAACAATAGTTGTCCCAAAGTTAAATATTGTCCCAAAGTTAATATTTGTTATCCGAAAATCCTCCCCCTCCCCGTTTTACTGCCCCTGAATCCACTTATGGTTTTTTGGAGGCACTTTTCCTTTTTATATATTAAAGACCAATACATTGGAAGCTAAAAAACGTTTCGGGCATGCATATCAGTCCAAGCACATGGTCGCAATGACTATTTAAAAAAAGTATTTTTTAACCATTGTCCCCAATTTTTTAACAAAAATCAATTTTAAAGTTAAAAAAGAAAGGTCTTGTGACGAATCGAATGGTGTTTGTTTCATTTAAATCGGCCAAGCAGTTCTCGAGATATCGGGGGGGGGGCAGAATCGTCCCCCCGCAGGTAAACGTAATTCTGGCCAGCCGCAGGGAATTGGGTTAAATGGAAATGGTTAATTGCCACCATAACATTCCATTTAAGTTGGGATAGCCATGTTGTTGGATTTGCATTAAAATAAAGAAGGATACAAGTTAAAACAACCAGAGAGGTCTAACGGAAATAAATTTGAGCTTGGTCTTGACAGTGTGGGGTTAAAGGCTATGGTGTGTCAGAAGCTGTATTGGTGACTGCACGTGACGGACGCGTGGAGCGCCGCCTGGCGCCCTGGCGGCAGAGAGGACTAGTTCATAATTTGGCCGGGAGGTTTTAACCGCGCACTGCAGGGGGGGTGGCATTTTCGCCCCCCCCTCAGGTTTTTCAAGAGTAGCGGAAAAAACGGCGGCGCGCAGCGCCGCCAAATTTCGTACACCTCTTTGGGCATCAATTACCACACTTTGTTAAAAGTTTTGACTTGAGGTCATCTCAGTTCAGGTCACAAGTCCATGTCAAGTGAACCTCACCTTCAAAAATGTTTTCGTTTTCGTGCCAAAGCCACAGTCTTTTTTAGAAAGTTTTGAAAACTTGCAGGTTTCATAAGAATATCAGTACCTACAATTCGTATATTCTCAGATTTTTTCGTATCGTTGACCAAAGCTCAGGTCAATTTCCTGACCTCCCCATTATAAGTGAAGGGGAAAATAAACAATGTTTCCCTTTGCAAAAATATGCATTGGATCAGGCTAATCTTTCAGAATAATGCTATTTTAAGCTCTAATTCTAAATGATCAAGGTGCAATTGTTGAGTCATTGATTCTCTACAGCGTCATTCTTTGAGGTCATCTAGGTCATCAGCAATGATTTGCAATAACTCTTGATAGAAAAGAGATAGAGCACGATTAGTTGACAACCAATGTGTTCGTCTAGTCTGCGCCGCGTTGCCCCATATGCAACATGACCTACTTGGGTCACCAAATGACCTTGACCTTTGGTCAAATTTTGAAGTTGACCTTTACAGGGCAACGTATATATGTTTTAAAGCGCATCAATGAGACCAAACACGATGCCTGGTCAAAATTCTTTGACCCTATCTTTCTTAGGTGACATTTGCTTTTCACGAAAAACTGTTTTGCTAAAAAACAGATGTTTTTGACCTTTCATGACCTTGGAGCCTACACTATTGATCTGAGATTCAATTTTGAGGGACCATACATCGATTGCAAAAATTTCAATGGTATCGATGTCTCTCTAATTGTTTGCTCCTAAATATCATAGTTTCCGAGATAATTGGTCTGTTTCTGGAAAAGAGTCCTAAAAGAGTCCTATGAAACGGAAAATCTGACCCTTGTGTGACCACTGGTACCTCAATTGTTGACCTGATCCAGAAAACACTGAAATACTTTCGATAGAGCTTGCCCTAGAGCTATCTATGCGTTTTCTGCTTGTCGCTACGTTGCGTAGTTTTGGAGATCTTCACGGGGGCGGAAATCAACCCCCCCTGCAGTTCGTGTTCGGCCGAAAACCCCCTGCCAGTGCGCGGGTTAATGGACGTGAACGGGAGGGTTCAGGTCAGCGGCGAAGGGAGTTAAATCGTTATCTTTCCTCCGCTCCAGGGCACCAGTAAGAGTGTATGGGGCGTGGAGGTCCCCAGGTTTGGCCCCCGTCCCTCAATTTCCAATGACAGGCCACGTTTATGTTTTCCAGATTAGGTGTTTCGGTGTTTGTTTGAACACGCTTGTGTAAGTTTCGGTAATGCGTTTAGCATAATGTCTGTACATCGCGCCATGCTAGTTGGCTTGTTATGCCTCCAGTATAGCAATAAATTAGAGTTGGACTAATGAAGGGTTTAACGGTGAATTGAGATCGAGTTGATGGAATGAGGCTCACGCAGCACTGCACGCGTGATGAACTCCTGCCTTCACGTCACGGGTCACGGGACACGGTCATGACAGGTCACGGAAGGGGGTCACTGAACCAGGAGGGGCATTGGACGTCACGCAGGGCGGCGTGACGGGGTCAGATGCTGACAGGGGGGTAACAGGGGTTACGATGGGTCACGGGAGGCCATGTTGTTTATTGTAGGGGCAAATAATCGCCCCCTATAACCCATCGTCTCGCAACCCAACCGTGTGGTTTAACCCTCGCACCCACGGGGGTCTGAGCCAACTTCGAACCGACGGGGGGGCGGATAACCGCCCCCCCCCCAGAGATCTCCAAAACTACGCAACGGAGCGAGAAGCGGAAAACGCGTGAGGTAGGGCCGTGACGGCAGGACTAGCAAAAAAATACTAAGCTATTTTTTTATCAGGTCAATATTGAGGTCACCAGAGGTAAAAAAAGGTCAAAATTTTCCCATATTTTCGAGTAAATTGAGCACTGCTTCACATAAATCCGGGCTAGGGCCTTTTCCCAGTAAAAAAAACTAACAAGCCTAGGAGCAATCCCGAAAAACATCACTGCATGCTCTTGAAACCCACTCTTTCGCCAGGAATGTCCTTCAGATTTTTGATCGGTTCCAATAGTTAAGGCTCAAGGTCAGCGAAGGTCAAAATGCTTAATTTTACTGAAAAAGTTTTTGGTTAAATTAACTGGCTTAAGTTTTAAAGGTAGAGAGTTATTTTGCCACCATCGTGGTTTCTCACATTCACGGCGCATCGAACCATATATCGTTTATTGTAGCTAGGTCAACTAAAAAAATACCTGACCTGACTGAGGTCATGTCAAGGGTCTAGATCAAAATTTATGTCTATCGACGGCGGTTGACAAGAGCAAACAGAATTGGTTGAAAAACTACAGTTTACGCTATCTTACGCGTAGAACATGAGTTATTGTACAAAAACCATATGACCGTTTGGCACATTGGATTGACCTAACGAGGGTTCACGGAAGAAAAATACAACTTTGCATTCTTATACTTGCTTCAGAATAGTGATTAGGATGAAAACTGACCACATTTGCCAGGTTTTGTTCGAGTTCGTGCGCATTTCAATTTTCTCCCATAACTTATTAATGGAGGTTCTAAATAATTGACATTGACCTCAGGTCCACGATAAAAAAAAATCAAAATTAAAAGAATGTAGATATCGAAGGCCTATTACACACTGTGAGTTGCAAACTGTTTGGTTCACCACTGTGGCTTCGGGAAGATGTCAAACTTACAAAAACGTGACTTGAGGTCAGGTCATTTAAATGACCTGACAATGTGGCCTTGAAACTTAGGAAGTCAATTTTTTGGGAAAGTGTGCGGAATTGATGCCCAAATAGCTATACAAAATTTGGCGGCGCTACGCGCCGCCGTTTTTCCGCTAGTCCGGAAAAACCTGTGGGGGGGGGGCGGATATCCGCCCCCCGTCGGTGCGAGGGTTAATAAGGGAGCATTCTCCACTGGATCCATTGTTGATGCTCCTGTTAACCGAACACGGAGACATCATGGGATTATGCTAACCGGTGTCAGTCGGATAACAGCTGAGCGTCTGCGCGCGTCTGACGTGGCTTAAAGCTTGACCATGAGCGTAACGCGTGGGAACAGCGAGGCTGGGGTAACACGACACACAACAAAGCCCCACAACAGTGGCGCATCTACGGTTGGGCAAAATGTGCAATTGCCCTTCCCCCCTCCCTCCAAACCGTCCCAAATCGACAAACAAATACACATTTTATGATATAGAAGTAAATCTAATCAACTTTCATAAAGGAAAGTTTGCTTTAAATCAGCTACCAATGCATATGCAAGCGAAATTCGATTGGTTTTCAGAATTATGTGAGACTTTCTTCGAATTTTGCCCCTCCCCAAAAAAACTCCCGATATAGATCCGCAGCTCTGCGTCTGGAAAATTGTAACGAATAGGTCTCTAGTGTATTTAAATGGGGACTTAAAGCCGATGGCGTCGTCTCTCTTTACCAAATGTTGATGGTAGTCAGCTTGTTTTTAGGTGATCCTTGGAGATATTTACGCAATATTTCCTTGTTTCGGTTCGCACTGAAAAGCTGGTGTTCTCGCAGCAGCTGGCCGGCAGGGACTGCTAAGTGCTAGTGAGCCAGAGTGTTATGATGTCGCAAGCAAATAGTTATTATTTATTTATGAATAAATACATATTTAGCGTAATAAACTATAAATATATAAATTGATACCATTTGCTGGATCCTCTGGATCCGCCACTGCATGAATATATATTACTGACCGGGCCGACGACATTATCTGGAAACGAGGTTTGCAAAATTAGCGGAGGTCCGAATGTGCGAGGCACGAGGGACCCCAGAGCTAAATTTGCAACTGAATTTCAGAATTTCGTCAGGCTTAGTTCCAGTAAGATTATTTCCAGATTTTTCCTACATGCC
Organism: Semibalanus balanoides; assembly: GCA_014673585.1. Lineage (NCBI taxonomy): Eukaryota > Metazoa > Arthropoda > Thecostraca > Balanomorpha > Balanidae > Semibalanus > Semibalanus balanoides. Next base: position 26,274 of record VOPJ01014306.1, read on the forward strand.
GGAATATTGCTTTAAGTATAGCCGAGCTATTCATTATTAAGTAATATTAGTAGTAACTTATTAATTTTAGGCGGCAGGAAAGCGGCTCAGAACTTTTGTTCTTGCCCGGCCTATCAAATAACATGGGAATTCGCGTCGAACAATATCTGGCCCGACATTTTCCTGCCCGGACCGAGCTGTACTTAAAGCATACCCCGGCATGTAGGAAAAGCAAACATTAAAAAAAAAATTAGATCAGAAGCTCATCGATGTGTGGTGCCAAAAGCTATGGTAGTGATTGCATAAGATGTTCACGTGATAGCCCGGCCAGCGGCGAGCGGAGTAGTTCCCATTTCTGCCGTGAGGAGGCGAGGCAGTCTTTAATCGACGGTTACGGGAGGAGGGTTCAGGACGGAGAGAACGGAGAGACTTCTCTCTCACTCCGTCGCTCAGGCACCACGAGGTAAAATGTGCAGAGGCGGGGGTCTCAGTTTGGCGTCCGTCTCAACACAAATGACGGCCGCGTTTGTTCCCAGATTAGGAGTTCGGTATAGGTTGATTTGTTATGTCGGATTCGTGGCATGGCGTTCTGGCAAATTGTTGGGACCGGTATGCGATGTTTGTTCTCAAGCGTGTGGGGTTTGTTTTCAGTCGGGCTTGCAGCCTCAGGATTGTTATATAAATTATGAGTTGGACTAACGAGATGTTTAAGCGGAGACTTGAGATGGGACTAAAAGGGAGTGAGGCTTCCGCAGAGCGGCACGCCCCTCGTCAGGGCATGACAGACTCGCGCCTTCACGTGGCGGGACTCAGGTCATGTCAGGTCACGGAAAGGCGACACTTCGCCACAGGCGGCGCACGGTGTGTCACGCATTGCGGCGTGACTGGGTCACGCGCCCACATGAAGTGGCAGGGGGTCATGTAAGGTCACGGGAAACGGGTTACACGCCGTCTCCGGTGCGCGGCGCGTCACGCGTCATGACGGGACGTGTCACCGCTGCCGTTTAGCGTGACATGAGCCGTCACGCTCGGGGCGGGTCCTGAGGTCATCATTCTGACATTCTCGTCAGAATACTGGGTGCGCACACAAAAGTTGCGTGCCTTCTTGGCGCATGCATTCTACCACTAAACCCCACGTTTAATAGGAGCCCTTTACGTGTGGCGGACGTCAGGAACATGCTGGGTTCCCGTGTGCCAGTCATAGCTAAAAGCTTGACGGTGAGTGAAACGCGTGGAGCCCTACGCTCCCTCAAATCACCTTCAGATGCACTTGGACAACGACCTACCTCGGCTTAATTTAGTGTCGGCGATTTGTTTCCGGGACATTGTCTAGCGTTGAACAAATTCGCAACTCCATCGCCAGATATCGTGCGCTTCAAATAGTGATGAGAAATCACTGTTCATGAGTTTCGAAAGAAGTATATGTACTTGTTTTTAATATCTAACAACTTTTAACATTGAATAAGAGAATAATTGTATTTAATTATTAAATTAAAATTAAATCATTGCTATACCATAACGGAATCCCAAGAAATTGTTGCTACCAAAAAATGTCGTTATTTCCCTTTAAAGGGAATAGTTCACCTTGAGAAGAAAACAAAAA
>VOPJ01014307.1:0-22500 GCA_014673585.1 Semibalanus balanoides
ACCTGGCCAGTATGTGCGATTCTTTCAAGAGAGACTGTACATATCTTTTTGTGATCTGACCTTGACTTTGACAATTTCCAACAATATCACTTAAGCTCATGTGCATTATACCTACCACTGTGAGCCATTATAGTGATCATAATAGAAATTAAAGGCTTTGTATGGAAAGTATAGCACATATACTAAAATGCTTCGATTTTCACCTTTAACCTGACCATGACCTGACATGTGACCTCAATTTGCAAATTCGAAGTATGCTTTATATGCGTCTCATTAAGAGCTGTCGAGTACCGCATTGTGCGTCTCGCTGTGTTCATTGGTTCCGGAGATAACGAGGGAGACAATATTTGCCCCCCGGGCAATGGCATTTGACTGAGCCCCGGTCAATGCCGGGCTAATTATTGTTAGTAGATATTAGCCGTTTTCACGATGGATTATTTTGCGTGTAATGTTTTAGTTGCAGCCGTTTTCACGATGGACTAATTTGCGATAAATGTTTTTACCTTCGCCCTAGGGTCCCGTAGGGCGAGGGTTAACACATTTTTTTTCTCTCACAAATTAGTCCATCGTAAAAACGGCTATTACCAGAACATTTTAAAACATTTTAAAATGTTTTAAGACATTTCGTGCAAAATAATTCATCGTGAAAACGGCTATTGAGGTTCACGTCAGACCCCCAGTCCAAATTCCTTAGACGAGTCCCTGATGTAACGTAGGCGTAGCAGCATATAAGACGGATTTTTTGCTCTTGATAAATCCGTGGACTGCAAGCCAGGAGAAAGACGACGTCTGTGTGTGTGTGTGTGTGTGTGTGTGTGTGTGTGTGTGTGTGTGTGTGTGTGTGTGTGTGTGTGTGTGTGTGTGTGTGTGCGTGTGTGTGTGTGTGTGTGTGTGTGTGTTTTGTTGTGAAGACATAAATCGGTAAGATGCTAACTGCCAAGACAGGACTAGTTACCTTTATACAACTTGTAAATGGTGATATTTTTCCACGACTTGTGCTACTTATTAACGTATGACGTTTATAAAAGCAATGGTAAAGTTTTACAGTTTTAGTATTACGGTTTCATGCCTTCTGAGTTCATGGTAAAGGTTCACTTGCGATCATGTTCGTTATGTGCTGGGAGCGACAGTGGCGACATTATGCCAATTGTCTCAGAACTAGCAGTTTCGAAACGGACCGCTACCAAACTGCGGCAGCACGTCAGTTATTTGTTAGACTCCGCGCTTTTCATGCATCTACGTACTTGTTTTCTGAGTTCTGACCGTCACGTTCCCGACGAGAATTCCTGGAATCCCCGGCGGGTATTTTATTCTACTGCAGTTCGGCAATGTACCTACTCATACATTGGTATTCCTGTTAACTACTTGCTACCGGAAACGGTAGAAAACACTTTTCTACTGATTCCACGGAATCCCCGCGGGAATTGACGGGTCAGAACACAACCTTAACTTCCAGCCAGCATGGTTGTACCGTGTAACTTTGCATGTCAGGTAGTGTGGAAAGCCCCACACTAACTTATTGGAGGAGTGTTGCAATTTTGATCATCCTAGGGGCTTTTTGAGGGCCGTGTGTAGATACATTTAGACTGTCCGTTCCTACATAACGATTGATTTTTACACCATTTATTTAGAAGACGAGTGGACGAAATTCGGGAATTAAAAATGAAAAAATAAGATAACATCAATGCCAATTCACACCAACTTTCAAAACGTTGTTACACCCATGCAAGTCAGAGCATACAAGGCCGATATCATCAGGCGAATGAATGTAGAAAACGGATCTCATTTCCCATGCGGATGCGCGTACATATTTATTATTACTGATCAGTCCGCAGCTCAGGTTTAAGTCACAGTGAATTCAAACTCTTCATGCTAATTATCCGTGCCCTACACTACACTACAAATCATGCCTAAACTGAATCAGTAGATGAGTTGAAGCAATTACAATACTCAGGTAGGTATTGGCCAGCCAGACCCAGAGGCGTCGCCAACTGGAAGGGCGAAGCTTTGGGGCCCGGCCCCCTAGGCTTTATTCCGGGTCCACAGCTGGCTTGTTGGTTTACATTAGCCCTGGGGGGGGGGGGGGGGAGACAAACACCTTGCGGGCTCCAATTCAAAATTTTGTAGCAACGACCCTGCGTGTAACCATTAACATTTTGTCATATTGTGAAATATTTCCTTCCACCCATTCCTGCTGCCGAGGTTACATACTCTCCCCAATCCTGACCTCCCATTCCCCTCAGTGGTCAACGAACCCCTCACCATAACAACAGCTCATCATGACCCCAGCCCTTCCCGTTGTTTACGTGATATCGCATTCCTGCTGGGTTGAGGAGAGAGGAGAGGAGAACAGGTAGATAAGCGGAGGAAAGGGAGCGAAGGGTTCGAGCCGGCCCATCTCAGCTCTGTCGCAGCCCACGTTGTAGCAGCGGTATAGGCACCAGGCGGTATAACGCGGGCGCTCTCATCCACGGCCGATACGTTTTAAACGCCGCACCGAAAAGCTTCCTTGTTACTGCTAGTTCCGAGTGCATGGCAGAAGAACTATGTTGTAATATGTGATCGTAATGATGTGAGATAATATGTTTAGAAGACCATAGTCTGCTGAAATATAATCAGCTTTGTGAATATGGTAGAGTAGAGACTCAGCGTTCCACGGCTAACACATATTCATATTTGCCATGATTGCGTTACAATCAGCTTTCAGAGGCGCAGCTCAGGCAAGGGGGCACATGGCAGGGGCGGATCCAGGGGGCAGCAGGGGCCGCGCCCCTCAGAACGCCAGAAGGGCGCCCCACGGGCTGTCCGTCGCCGGGCGCCTCCAAACGCGTCCGGCGATGGACAGCCCATGAGCACTCAGAATGTTCCTATTATGACTTCACAGGGCGCCCCTCAGACCACCTTTAACGCCCCTATCATAAATTAGGTACAGAACGCAACCCCTCAGACCACTCAGTGTCTCTTTGGCGCCGCTGGACTGTTGGGAGGGCGCCCCTAAATTGGCCTGCGGAATGCGGGCCCTCTTCTAAAAATATTGGATCCGCCCTTGGCGCATGATACCATGTGCAATTGTGCCATAGTGCAACCAGGGTCTGAAAGTGGAACTACTGAACGTACAATCCCTTACTAACCAAAACTATCCAGACATCAGAGCCGACCTCCATCAGCGACATCCTGATGTGGTCTGCTTCACAGAAACAAACTTGAAGTCGTCAACTCCCGACCGGTTTCTATCTATCAACGGTTACAATGTTCTGAGGCGTGACCGTGTGGTTGGAAGGAAGAAACCTGGCGGTGGAGTTCTGGCGTATGTGAAGAACCACATTCTAACCGAAGTTGTAAATATAAAATCGTTGCCTGCCTCCGAGTCTAACACGGAGTTACTGTGNGCACTGCTGATGTGATTTAGGTTTATGTGTGCGCGTGTGCGTGTGCGAGGAAGGAACCGAGCTTGCGAGTGTTATTACTTTTATTTCTGTTTTACTCATATGGGGTTGTCTCGTTTACCGATTGCATGTCTTATTTTACAAGCGTTTTTGTCTTTTTAGACCTCACACAGTATCTGTGAATTATTGTTCACTATATTTATTTTTACTTTATTCATCTTTACTGCCTTCATGAACTTTTGTTCTATGTTTAGTTATCATATTTTTGTGTTAACATATCTGTCTAACCAACTGTGTGCGTGTGTATGTGCATGCTGTCGGGTCTCGCATGTTTAATTACTCGACTGACTGTAATTCGGGTGAATGCCTGTTGCTCATTGTCATTGAAACATAAATAAGAACAAATAAACAAAAAGGTCGAAAACGAGGTTAAGCGGCAAAAAACGATCGGGTACAGCATAACGTCCCGAATTTATTGTCGAATCCTTTCGAAATGGTCTTAAATGATAGCCAGTTCAAAATCTAACGTCCGTAAACCTAACATCAATTTTGAATTTTGACCCTGAAAGTCAAAATTGAGGTCAAACGACAAAAAACGACCGGGTACAGCATAACGTCCCGATTTTATTGTCGTATCCCTTCTAAAATGGTCTGAAATGAAAGCCAGGGTCAAAATCTAACGTCCATGATCCTAACTTAAATTTCGACTTTTGACCTTGGAGATCAAAATAAAAGTAAAACGATGGGTAGAGCAAAACACCCCGAAAACTATTGTCAGATCCTTTTATATATGCTCTCAAATGATATCCAGGATCAATTTCTAACGTCCGTGATCCAAACCTCAATTTTGAACTTTAACCTTGGAGGTCAAAATCGAGGTCAAACGACGGGGTACAGCATAAACTCCCGAAATAATTGTCGGTTCTCTTCCAAAATGGTCTCAAATGAAAGCCAGGGTCAATATCCAGCGTCTGTGTTCCTAACCTCAATAATTACCTTTGACTTTGGAGGTCAAAATTGAGGTCAAACAACAAAACATGACCGGGTACAGCACAATGTCCCAAATTTACTGTCGAATCCTTTCCTAAATGGTCTCAAATGATGGCCAGGGTCAATATCTAACGTCCATGACTCTTACCTCAATTTTAACTTTCGATCTTGGAGGCCAAAATCGAGGTCAAACGGCAAAAAACGACCGGGTACAGCATAACGTCCCGAATTAATTGTTAAATTATTTCCCAAATGTTCTCAAATGATAGCCATTGTCAATATCTAACAATCGTGACCCTAACCTCAATTTTTAATTTTGACCTTAGAGGTCGAAACCGAGGTCAAAGGACAAAAAATCGACCGGGTACAGCATAACGTCTAGAATTTATTGTCGGATCCTTTCCAAATTGGTCTCAAATGAAAGCCAGGATGAAAATCTAACGTCCGTGACCCTAACTTAAATTTCGACGTTTGACATTGGAGATAAAAATCAAATTAAAGCGATGGGTAGAGCAAAACACCCCGCAAAAACTATTGTCGGGTCCTTTCATATATGCCCTCAAATGATAGCCAGGGTCAATATCTAACGTCCGGGACCCTAACGTAATTTTCGCCCTTCACCTCTCAAGTCAAAATTCGAATTCAAACGATGGGTTAGGAGCAAAACCAACCCCGACAAATTATGACGGATTCCGTTTATATATGTTCTCGAATATATAGCCAGCGACCTAAACTATATAAACTTCCATGATCCAAACCCCATTTTGATCTTTGACCTTGAGGTCAAAATCAAGGTCAAACGACGGGGTACAGCAACAGCATAACGTCGCTAAATAATTGTCGGATCCTCTAAAAAATGTTCTCAAATGAAAGCCAGTGTCAATATCTAACGTCCGTGTTTTGCTTTACCCCATCAATTAACTTCAATTTGGACTTTCAATGTCAAAAGTAGAAATTTAAGTTAGGGTCACGTGCGTTAGATATTGACCCTGGCTATCATTTTAACCATATAGAAAGGATGCCGACAAAATCTGGTCTCGGGGTTGTTTGCCTCTACGCATATGTTATGAGCTTCGATTTTGACCCAAAGGTCAAAAGTCGAAAATAAGATTAGGTCACGGCACGTTAGATACTGAGCCCTGTCTGTCATTTTTTTTATTGAGACCCATATATGCACAAAGGATCCGACAATAATTTTTCGAGTTTTTCGCTCTACCCATTGTTTGACTTCGATTTTGACCTCCAAGGTGAAAGTCGAAATATAAGTTAAGGTCACGGACGTTATAAATTGACCCTGGCTTTCATTTGAGACCATTTTAGAAAGGATTCGACAATAAATTCGGGACGTTATGCTGTACCCAGTCGTTTTTTGTCATTTGACCTCGATCTAGACCTCCAAGGCCAAAGGAAGAAATCGAGGTTATGGTCACGGACGTTAGATATTGACCCTGGCTTTCATTTAAGACCATTTTAGAAACAATCCGGCAATTATTTCGGGACGTTATGCTGTACCCCATTGTTTGATCTCAATTTTGACCTCCAAGATCAAAGTTCAAAAAATTGAGGTTCGGATCACGCACGTTAGATACTAACCTGATTTCAGTGATCAATATTGACTTGAAGGCATCCGACCATAGTTTTTTTGGGTGTTCTTGCCTACCCCACTTTTACTGTGATTTTTGATGTTATCAAGGTCAAGGGTCGAAATTTAAGCAGGCGTCACGACTACGACGTTACTAGAGCCTGGTATATTGAGTTGCAATTGACAGTAAATTTGCGACTTATGCTTACCCAGTCATTTTTTATCATTTGACCTCGATTTAGACCTCCAAGGTCAAAGGACAAAATTGAGGTAAGTTCATGGACGTTAAATATCAACCCTTTCTTTCATTTGAGACCATTTTGGAAAGGATCTGACATTTATTTTGAGACGTTATGCTGTACCCCGTCGTTTGAACTCGATTTTGACCACCAAGGTCTAAGTTCAAAATTTACTTTTGGATAAAGATATTGACCCTGACTATCATTTGATAATATTTATGAGAGGATCTGACAATAATTTTTGGGGTGTTTTGCTTTATACATCGTTTGACTTCGATTTTGACCTCCAAAGGTCAAACGCCAAAATTTAAGTTAGGGTCACGGAGGTTAGATATTGACCCTGGTTTGCATTTGAGACTATTTTGGAAAGCATGCGACATTAAATTCGGAACGTTATGCTGTACCCGGTCGCTTTTTATCGTTTGACCTCGATTTTGACCTCCTAGGTCAAAAGTCAAAACTGAGGTTAGGGTCACCGACGTTAGATATTATCATTTGAGATCTTTTTGGAAAGGATTCGACAATAAATTCGGGACGTTATGCTGTACCCCGTCGTTCCTGGTCTTTGACCTCGATTTTTACCTTGAAGGTGGCCTTGAACTGCAAAATGAATTTATATTCGTGATCAGCCTGCCAGTATTTACCTAAGTCCAAGTTTTAGGCCATTTCTGATTTCGTCGCTAAATAAGTCGCAAATTCACGGACGTGACTGTCACACTAAAAAATTATCGGCGACGTCCCTGTTAGCGACTATTTAGGGACTGTGCAAAATATAGTGGCCTACTATCCGGGGGATGTTTTTTCACTAAATTTTTGTCAGGAGGCTCTTTGCCAATGCCCTGTGGATGCCATGTCCCCCCTTGTCGAAGGTCTGGCTGCGCGTTGGAACTAGGGGGGCAGCGGGGGTCATGGCCCTCTCACTTTCTGCCAATTTTGTGGTGCTTAAATCAACAATTTTACTTTGTTAATCAAATTAAAATGCGCAATAGATTCGCGAAGACGAAAGGAGCTCAAATCTGCATAAAAATCCTGTGTAGGGGGATTGAGTTCCCCTCAAGACGAGATCGAAGTTTCGCTGGGCCCCTCACTTTTCGTCACGTTCCTACGCTACTGGCTGCGCCCCTGGATGCGATTATTTCATGCACGCAAATCTCTACAACCAGTAGGGCCCTCTAAAGACTCTTCATATCGTCAGGGGCCAGGACCCTTTAGTAGGGCTGGTATAGAGGGCCCTCTCCACACTGGCTGGGGCCTATTCATGCGTATTTACATATACAGGCCTTTAGCAGACAAGCAAGTGCTGCCACTTATTCGTTTACATTTTGTCGGGTTTGGTTTGGTTTGGTTTGATTAGGGAGAGACCGCTTCGGTCCGTAAGAACCATTGCGCAGCCATGGGATGAAGGAGAAGGGGTAAAATGGGTCAAAATGAGCCGCTGGCCGGGCAGCCCCCATGAACAGGCCCCCCCCGCAGACGAAGCTGCGAGGAGTGGCCACGGCATGCCGACGGCCGCCACTCCCGGGGGACGGCTCGAGGGCCGCCACTTGCCCGGTGGCCAGCGGCCACCAGACCCGGGATAACGATGGCGCGACAGAGGATAGGGGACCGGCGGTCGGGAGGATAATAAGGCGGATGGTTTTGTCGGGTTCGTGCGCGTTCTTTTACGCCACGTACCTAGGCGTTTTGCGGCCGCCTGATACTATTCAAAACACTGGGTCGCCAGAGTGGCCCACCTGACCTCCAGGGGCAGGTCATGCCCCCTTTGACCCCTCCCCCTTGGCTACGCCACTGTCGGCACCTGACCATGAATACATGACACCCGAAGAGATCACGTCTGCCAAATGTGCGAGGCACTTCTTGAATTACCCGCCCATACAGGTTGCGCTCAGGGCCGCCCACCGCACCGCGGCTGCAAGCCAATGACACCGGTGGACCCTTCTGACGTCACCGCCGGGTCGCCCCGCCCTCCGAGCTGGGCCTATTGGCCAGTAAAGAGACACACACCCCCCCCCCGGGCCAGAATGCCCTATATGGCGGCAAGAGCGCCCCTTCAGGCGGCCAGATCGCCCCCTCAGACGGCCTGAGTGCCCCCTCGGGCGGCCAGAGCACCTCCCCTGGTGGCCAGAGCGCCCCCTCTAGCGGCCAGAGTACCCCTTCAGGTGGTCAGAGCGCCCCCTCTGGCGGCCAGAGTGGCCCCTCTAGTGGCCAGAGTGCCCTCTTTGGCGGCCAGATCGCCCCCTCAGGCGGCCAGAGCGCCCCCTCTCAGGCGGCCAGAGCGCCCCCTCTCAGGCTGCCAGAGCGCCTCTTCTCTGGCGGGCAAAGCGTCCCTCTCATGCGGCCAGAGCGCCCTCTATCAGGCGGCCAGAGCGCTCCCTCTCAGGCGGTCAGAGCGTCCCCTCTCAGGCGGTCAGAACACCCCCTCTCAGGTGGTCAGAGCGCCACTCTCAGGCGGCCAGAGCGCCCCCTCTCAGGCGGCCAGAGCGCCCCCACTCTGGCGGCCAGAGCGCCCCCACTCTGGCGGCCAGAGCGCCCCCACTCTGGCGGCCAGAGCGCCCCTTCTCAGGCAGCCAGAGCGCCCCCTCACAGGCGGCCAGAGCGCCCCCTCAGGCTAGCAGCCCTGCCAAACACAAAGCGCCCTTCGGCTGAGTTTGGGGACAGTCAGTTCAGTTCAGTTTATTTGGTTAACAAAAGAAACATCAGATCAAACAAAACACTAACGGATTGGCGCAAATAGCAAAAGCTTAAAATTATAGCGCCTCTTCCACGAGAAACAAAATAAACAAAGAAATTAACCAAGACCTAAGGAACAGATCACGTAGGCCCCGCTACCAGCCCACCGAAGCGGGCTATTCAAAAATCGGAGTGGCCAGGGCACAGCGCAACAGCAGTGTCAGCGTGGTGAATGAAGCTGGTACATGTATGGCTGTGTGTTGTTTGTGGCCTACATTGTGGAGTCTGTGTGAAAGTGCAGATGAAGTCTGTTGAATGGTAGTGCCGATGTCTATTATAACCCTGTGTTTGTGAAATATTTCTACCAAAAAGCAGGAGCTCTAATTTTTTTTGTGGTGACAAAACCGTCAAACGTCGCGCACAACGTGTCGCGGCTGCGTTAAAAGAGTTCGTTCTGTGAGATCGTGTAAGGGGGCACCGAGAGCATGTCAAGTGGGCGAGTTCTTCGTTCGTTGTTGCTACAAGAACGCATGAACTTTGGTTGTGAGTGGAGTTGAAAGAGGGGGCGGTAGTGTTGATAAGCCGACACGTAGTCTTTCGTGTGTGTGGTTAGTGTTTTTGTACCTACTGAGTTAAGTTGCTGGTGGCTCTGGTGCCCCGAACTCGCGCGCCAGACTTGACGAGAAAGTCACGTCGAGAAGGATGGGTTACGGAGGTTCACAGCTTCCCCCCTACCCCCTCTCTTCCGCCATCCACTAGCCGCAGTCCCTGGCCAGGCTCCCTATCGAGACGGGAGCCTGTGCTTCTTGCAAAGCGTTTATCGGCGGGCCGGTCAGCGTGTTACGACCCCATTCCCACCATATCCCTTATGCTAGCTCCTGTATATGCGTGAGCTCATGATCCAGCGTCCTTCCACTTTAAACCTGGTGCACGAGCCCTTGCAAAATTCAACATTTGGGGTGCAAGTGCATCCTCAAAAGTATGCAAAGTTCACCCCGGCCCTGGTCTCACGGTCCGGCTAGTCAGCTGATCGGTTTTTAAAACCTCCCAAAAATCCCAAGTAACCGGCATTGCCATGGCTTTGGTGGGATGCCATCTGTTGACATCCATTGTGATGAAAATAGTTACAATGTGACTTTACTGTCATGTCTTAAAAAGTAGTAAGTCAAGTCGAAATAGCATCATAATTATAAGAATGTGTTCTGTCTATCGAATGAGTGCAAATTCAGTTTCTTAGAAACACATAATTTTTCGTGATCGATACAGATAGTAAGCATCCGCGTCCGAGACAAACGCGGCAGCTGAATAGTGCAGCGTGTGTGGGGTTGATGTATTCAACACGAGATTTAACAACGGTTGTATTGGATGTATCATTCTGAAGCATTGCACCTATTCAAGATTTATTCTACATAACTTCCTGAAAAATCAAAACGTGAGTGTTTCTCGTAATTCATGATAGTTTGTGCTTTGTTTGTGCGCCAAGTATGTATTCCGGCCTCGCCTGTGTTTTTGGGCTGGATATATACTAATCTTTTTATAGTGAATTTACAAATATTTTGTCAATGCCTTGAGGTTTGCTCTGCCTTTGAAATTCAGATTTGATATTGGAGCTTATTATTCCATATTTTCTCACCACATCTTATATCCTTATGCCTTTTTGCTCTGTCACTTTCAGTTTCAGTTTGATCTTGGCTTAAGAAGGTAAACTGCCATAACCATTGGACATGTCATAATATCCTGATTTTCATGCTATTGGTTGTGTGCTGATGCCCAATGGAATTTGCACCACCAGCAGCATGAAAAGTCTAGTAATGTGTTATGTCTGTCTTTGTAAGTAGGGCCAACTGGTGTAGCACTGGCCATGTCCTATCTTCAGGCTTTTCATGTTATTAGAATATTAACAATGTATCTGTATTGTCTGCATTCTGATAACATGAAAAGTCTGAGATTCTGACGAGTTGTTGGACTTACCCTAAGCCTTATCCTTGTTTCTTCACAGTTTCATCACAAGTTCCAAAGCCATGACATCAGACTGCTAGGCATTCAGTACATGCTACTAGTGTTTTTTTGCTAGCTGATGTCACAATTATGTTTCAGAAACAGATGTAGGAGGAACACAGAAGCACTTTCAGACTCTGCTTTTGGGGCATATCACATACACAGACATAAAGAGTAAAGACATAAACAAATTTCTTGCCTGGTTGGCCCCTTACTGATTATTTACTTACTTTAAGTTTGAGTTTAAGCTAATGGACTGGGTTTAGACATTGTCTATTTAAATGTCCATATCTTGATATATTGGTCTTGACTCTTGAGTAATTTGGTCTTGATTATCACAATATGCCTTAATGGTAATGTCTTCATTCTTTAATGCAGAGCAAGACTAGACTAAGCAAGTGTTAACCAAGCACTAAGCAAATATAAATAAAGAACATGCATGCATGGGGGGACGCCTCTAGCGTTGAAGACTTGATCGGAATCATTATGAATAGACCCTGGTGCTGAGTTTATCCAGCCGGTTCTTAAATTGGTTGGTACTTTCTGCTGAGACTACATCTTCTGGGAGTTTGCTCCACCTTGGTACAACCCTATTAGAGAAAAACCTTGTTGCTTGACTCTTCTCCACTTTTAGTTTATACTGATGTCCCTTGGTCTTCCCTCTTGATGGCCTTCAAACAAGTGTGTAGGATCATTGTTTACTTTGCCTGTCATTATCTTGTATGTCTTGATCAGATCACCACGTACTTTGAATCTGCTCTCCAGACTTGTAAGCTTCGACCTTTTTAGTCGTTATTGATATGATAGATGTCTCATTCCATTGACAAGTCTTGTAGCCTTTCTCTACTTTTTTCAGAGCAGTGAAGTCTTCAACCATATAAAATCCAACAGCTTGGATGCAGTAATCAAGATGAGGTCTTACTTAAACTGTGTATAGTATTTTTAAGTTTGCTTCAGTAAGGGTGCCAAAGGCAATTTTGAGGAGTTGGGATAGGAAATGAAAGAAAGGAACATATAGGAACCCTAACAAAAAGATGCACCAGCCCCATTCAAGAGTACAGTTAGTGTATAGAGCAAATTCAATGTGGCTGGAATATTGTGCTGTCATGTGCAGTTACACTACATAGCTCTCACCATTTCACCGCTCTTCTCTGATACAGACCATTTACAGTGTTCTGAGATTCTATTTTGTCTTTGGTGTCTGAGTGGAAAATTTAAGCTCAAAAGGTCACAAAAGGACCATGAGAGTGGAAAATTATGTAGAAAATGGTACAATGTTGATTACTGTTTTGCATATGAAAAGCAATGGTTTTAATTGAAATAATGTATTTTAAGTCAATATTTATTTATATCAGAATCAATATTACAATTCATAATTTGGGAGTGGAAAATTGATTCCAAAATGGAGAATGAGAGTGGAAAATTATTCGCAGTTGGGTGTCATCTCCCACCCAAATCAACAAATTTTGGGACACTGACCATTTACAAACACCTACCAATAAAAACTGAGTGGGAAACAATTTAAGTGTAGCAATAGTTGATAACACAATCATGCCAGTCACTCACCATATGCAAACAGATCATTCCCAGTGCTTGCTCCCTCTGATGACTTTTGAAGCATGATAAGCTAGGCACAGTTACAACATGGTGTGGTAAGGAATTCCATGTAGACACACAACGTACATTAAAGAAACGCTTCCTAACATCAGTACAGGGCGTCAGTGTAAATATTTTATTACAGTACTGTATTTTCAACACCGTTGTTGGCTAATATCCTTCCCAATGTGCAGATCAACGTCAATGTTTTGATTTCTTAGTTTGGTATGGTATGGTTATGGTTATGGTACTGCTGTGGGGGGCTAGTTGGAACAGGTCTGAAGGCTGAAGCAGCAAGGTGGCTCTTCCTATTGAAACTCTTCTAGCACTGAATCAGATGTGCCCATATCAGTCTGCCCTGCACTGAGTAAAGGTTCAGAGTGCGAACTGCGAAGTCTATCGGCATAGTTAAGCCCCTCTACTAAAGATATCTTCCTTGTCCACCTCTGAATGGACTCCAAGAGGAGAGAAAATCAACACTCCCTGGTAGCATGTGTTCCATGCACAAGAGCAATACTCAATAATGGGCTGATATGAACAGTGAGAGAAACATCGTGAACTCAGTTTGCCTACACACAGTACTTTTTAGAAAGTTTTGAGCGAGCCCTCCTGCCTTATGGACAACTGAGCGAATGTGACGATTAAATTTGAGGTCAGTGTCAGTCAACAATAACCCCTACCCAGATCTAGATCTTAGTGGGATTTTGCTGATGGGATCATAAGACTATTCTGGAAGTACTCAGCAGGAGTAAGGTTGCTGAATGAGCGGGAAATCCTCAAGACACACATTTCCTTGCGGTCTCATTTTCAGGCCCAAGGACACAGGTGTTGTACAGTTTGTCAATATCTGACTGGATGTCAGGAGCGGATGAAAGTTGGACATGAACAGATCGGCGATGTACACAGGCATGTATCTTGAGATTGTCAGCGAATATCTTGTAGTGACATGTCAGGTTGACTGCTATGTGATTAATATCAATCAAAAAGAGAAGCGGTCCCAAGACAGACCCCTGGGGGACCCCACTGCACAGTGCACACTCCATTTGACTGGCTCATTGACCCCATGGCTAACACCATCACACGGTCGGAAAGGAACGAGGATATCCATTTATGAATCCTCGCTGGGACACCAATGCAACTCAGTTTGGCGAGCAGAATGTCATGATAGACCACATCAAACACTTGACTATAATCGAACAAAATGACATCAACAACACTTCCTTCATCAACATATTTGGGAATTTTACTATATACCAACAGTAACTGGTCCGTAGTAGACCTGCCAGCTCTGAAGCCAAACTGGTTTGAATTTGATAGTGCAACAACAATTAAAACACACACAATACATTATCACTGTGTCAAGTACAAATATTTCATGGTCTTCAACCTATGTGCATTTAATGTACACAAGACTTACACAGTTGTATTATATTAGCATTACAATTGTATGTGACTATATACCCCATTACTAGGCAGTCCCATTTCAATTTCCTTGCCCTTTGCATACTTCTAAGAATAAACCTAATTCCATGAATATTTGTAAATTAAACCCTTTCTTGCAAAATATTAATCCAATATATGTTTTAAGGAAACTAAGGCTGCTGCGCTAGTTATATCCCCTGGTAAATTATTTAAATGTCCCGCGACCCTTCTACTGAAAAACGATTGTCATAACCTAGTCCTTGTTTGTTTGATGGTAATTGCTGATGACATCTACCTCGATTTTCCATATTAAAAGGGAATATACACCTTGGGAAAAAGTATGAGAATGATGGATGAAGAATGCCCTGATTACGGTACTGGCATTCATTTCTGCGCAAAGAAAGTCAGAATTGTTGTATATGTATATATATTATTATTAATATCGTTTATACTGTGGACGTCACACCAATCTTGCGGTCACCAAGCGAGTTGTGTCGTCACAAGAGCATCGAAGACGGCAATACTTTGCGGCCCGCCCAGTGACAGCTGCGTGCGGCACGGCACGAATGGGTGCACCGGTAGGCGTGAAACGCGACGGCTGGGGTCGAACCGGCGCTCGCTCGCGCCAGTAGGGACTGGGGGCAGCATAACGTGACCACTAGGTGTGCCGAGCGCCTGCCGACCGTCGGTGGCGTCGGGGCGGACGCAAGGAAAATGAAATACCTGGGCGGACGGTTCAAAAAGCGAAGAACGGTGGCAACCAGTGGAGTAAAATACTGAGACGTATACGAAAGTCACCGGATTGTACGTTGAAATATACCAATTATTGACCACGTTCTGCGTTGAACTCAGCTAACTAGGTCGCTTGGAGGGAAAATTTCGGATTTGGGGTTTCTTTCAGCAACCGCGGACCACATCTGCTATCTCAGTTGAAAAATAATGTTAAAGTGCTATATTCCTTAAATCAACACATCCCCTTCAATATACACCATATCGTTGGCGGTATATAATTAAAACTCATGAGATCCCCCTCAGCCTTCTGTATTTTAGTGAGAACATGTTTAATTTCTTTGGTCTATTCTCATACCGCAAATTTCTAAGAGTGCTCACCATATTAGTTGCCCTTTTTGTACTCTTTCTAATAACCAGCAATCTCTCTCTGCTCTCATCCGTCAGAGACCAGGCTTGCACACAGTATTCTAAATGTGGTCTAACATATGCACAATACAGTTTTATAAGCACCTGTCACTTTTGTAAGACACTTTCCTGTTCATAGCCCCAAGCATTCTGAGCTTTGACAACCTGCCAAATCATGTGTTTGTTTGCATTTAAGTTTGATTTGTCTCATGTGCCACTATTGAAAGACATCCGCTAGCGCTTTTGCAGCTTCTGAAATTGTCCACTAGCAGAAATAGCCTCTCCGCAGGCTCCGCAGTGTTTATTATGATGTATGATGCACGGTTGTTATGGGAGAATGAAAGCTCTGCTAGCGGCCGCTAGTGTGCGTCCAAACAACGCTCAGGCAACAGTCATCCCTATCTTGAAGAAAGAAAACTGACACTTTTCAAAGACACTTTCCCCAAATCAGCCTAACTTCAATACCTTGCAATATTATGATATCCAATATCAAAGATAAGATCATGCAGCACCTCGTCCTCAACCACAACAGCTTACCAAGTCCTCACCAGCATGGCTTCTGACCCTCCTGTTCCTGGTACTACTCAGCTCTTAGAAGTTCTGGACTAATGGGTGCAGACTCTCAACAGAGAGGAAGCAACAGCTACCATTTACTTTGACTTCGAAAGGCTTTTATTAGTGTGCCTTGTGTACATGAGTGGATAATAATTTTCAGACTTGGTGTCTCCAAACTCCAAAGGGTATTTTAGTGTTATTTTTTGCCTTTTTCACAGCCTGACATTGACGAGATGCTTCAATGCATATGCATTACCATTTTTATTATTAGCATTCTGGTGATTTCCTTATTTTCCATTCCTCTTTTTCTGAGCTACAGAGAACAGCATAATTATGTCACCTACCTTCCAATATCATATTTCATGCTGCACAATTTCATTGGCTTCATATTTCCATGTATTCTCTTGCTATAGTCACTGGGTGTGTCAGTCCTAACATGCGCATTGAAGGGGGGGCACATGTTTCTCGTGAATTGCTCGAAAACGAAGCAAAGCAGGGCGGTGTTTTTTGTGTGCGATGTTTACGGTAACACAATGGCGGATCGTTTGACGTAAACAATGGAATTCGGTCGGTAAATTTTTGATTTACATGGATTTTAATTCCAAGATGGCGGCCAGAATGTAGGTCGGTGAAGCGATATATTTGGAACCAACTGTCAGATCGAGACGATTCAAACGTCATTCGGTAGCCAATGTCAATGCTCATCCCTGGACACAACTTCATGGCGCCACATAATTTTACAGTTGAGGCGCCCTAAAACCCAAATCATCATCATCATCACAACTTCATACATATTGCTGGTGATTTGTGACGTCATAGAGGTCAAATTAAAACAATGATGACATTTGGCCAGATTTAGCCTTTGTGACCTCGTTTGACATTCAATATATTGACCTAAGGTCACATGATTTTCAGAAAATGTAGACCAGCTACCTACCCTGTAAGTTTGATCATTCTAACTCATACTTTCTGAGATCTCAGGGATGCCCCCCCCCCCTTATCCAGTGTGCATGAGTGGCATACCCTTCTCTTAACTTAATTAAGTGAATGCATCTACTTTCTTGAAGTTGAACTCGTCTTGGTACGAGAAAGCCACCCCGACTAACCGGCGCTGGAAGCCTGGGTGACAGACCAAACAGTAACAAGCTTTGTCTTAGCCGCCAGAAGACTCACCGGTGTTCCAGCAAAGATCCTCTGCTTGCCTTCGACCCGGACCTGCCCTTCCCAACCTTTAATAATGAAGGTCCTTGATGTAGTCGTGTATGGGGTGTGTTGTCATGATGCTCGTGGAGCTTCCGGTTGCTCCATGTGATGCCGTTGTAGGCCTTGTGAGTTGTGTGAATGTGTGAATGTGTGGAGGTTGTGTGTGGTGTGTACGATGTGTGTGGTGTTAAGTGTGTTTGCGGTTGCTTGCTATGCCAGTATTAAAAAATTTCTTGGTTAATTAGCAAAAAGCTCCTTTGCTTGGAGTCTTCAGTTACCGCACTGCCTTGTTGTGGCGACCTATCAGAGCGTGGACAGCATGGAGCCAAAAAAAAAAACACATATAAATAACAAAACACAAAAAAACGGAGGGTCGCGTCAGGAACGAGGTGTTTGGCAGTCCTGATTTTCTCCTGGCATAAACTAGCCTAGCTATTTGCTCGTGGAGATCGGGACTGACTATCTTGGTAATACTATGCCCCTCCTTTCGGCCACCCACCTTTCGGCTCAATAACGGCTTCAAAATCAAATGACATATTTGTCAAACTGAGATGTTTGGGCTTAACCTACTGCCTAACCTAACCCTGACGCCGCATATGGGAACTACTCAAATCCATTTATATTTTATATTTATCTTCTCTTGAGTGAGGTGGCGCGAACTTAAATTAATTTTGTTCCCTCTCTGTGGTGTTAACGTAGTGCGGGGTCGCGTTGGACAGTGGGAAGGTCACTCATGTAAGGGCTTTGCAGTTACGCACTACAAAACCTTAACAAGTAAAGGCTTATAAAAATATATATATATATATATTATAACATTAGGGTCAATTTTCGGCCACAGGCCATTGTCAAACCGATTACAGCAATACAACACTTGGGTAGCCTTCGTTCTTCCATTTGTCCCCTTAAAAGAACATTGTTTGTGTAACTAACAATGTTCTAAGTTATTTTTGTTGCGTTCTAGTCGAAAAACGAAACCATAAACATGTGTTACAACTACATGGGCGCCATATAACTATTTTGTTGCGGCGCCCTTAAGCCCCAATCATCATCATCATGTGTTACAACTCCTAATGACCGTAATTTGCAGTTTGACCTCGTGACATTGACCTGACCTAAGGTCATCAACAGCTTAGAATGGTACTTATAGGTGTCAGATACACGAATTATACCGATTTATCATACGCTTATGCGTTTGATATAGCATTTTTGCGCGACAATTCCATCCATCGGACTTTGATGACACGGTCAAACATTTTGTCTTTGACGTGTCCTGTGACTTCATCGGTGACCCTGAGGTTAACACTATTAGGTTTCCCTCGACAAATATTCGACCAATGCAGGGTCGTTTAATGTAGGGTCGGCGGCACCGTTCGGGTGGGTGAGTGGCACACTCAGCCCTCGATGTAGGGTCGTTCAATGTAGGGTCGGTGGCGCCGCTCGGGTAGGTGAGTGGCACACTCAGCCCTCGATGTAGGGTCGTTCAATGTAGGGTCGGCGGCACCGCTCGGGTAGTGAAGTGGCACGACTCACCGATGTAGGGTCTTCTAATGTAGGGTCGTGTCGCCGCTCGGGTAGGTGAGAAGGCCACACTCGGCCTTCGATGTAAGGGTCGTTCACTGAGGGTCCTGGTGGCACCGCTCGGTAGGTTGAGTGGCCACACTCACCCTCGATGTAGGCGTCGTTCATGTGGGTCGTGGCGCGCTCGGGAGGTTGAGAGGCAGATCCGGCCCTTCCGATTAGGGTCGTTTCAATGTAGGGTCGCGGCACCGCCTCGGTAGGTGAGAAGGCAGCATCGGCCTCGATGTATGGGTCGTCGAACTGTAGGTGTCGGCGACCGCTCGGGTGTGATGTGGCACACTCCAGCCCTCGATGTAGGGGTCGTCAGCTGGTAGGGTCGGCCGGTCACTGGCTCGGCTGGGTCGAGTGGCACATTAGCGCTCGTAGTAGGGTCGTTCAATGTAAGGGTCTGGCGGCTACCGGCTCGGCTGGGTGATGATGACACACTAGCCCTCGAACTGCTGGCGCGGCGGCACCAAGTAAAAAGGTGTTTTGTATCGAGGTCCTGGTATGTACTGCCCATACCATCAACGGCACGGAAGAACATGGCAGACACTGCGAGACATGCTAAAACATGTACGGAATCAACATTATGAGCCACCTGGTGATCAGCTACAGAGGGAAGAACCAGAACGAGGGATATCGCATTCTGATCTTAGCCCCAGCGCCATTATCATCATCGAGTCTGTCGCTTGGAGTGTAACACGTTCTTCAGCATTTGACCGACCTACTCCCTTTAAGCGCGTAGCTTTCACGACTTTGGTCAGCTTATTGGACAATGTTCTTGTTTGCCGCTAAGATATCGTTTTGTCCTGGCTGGCTGGCTGGCTGACTCATAGCCTGTTACGTAATGTAAACAGGCGGTCATTGTACGCTGCCAGCGCTGTTGTGATAGGAACCGATAGTGGACATGTCTGAACAGTGTGAAACACCGTGTACAGATTATGCTGGTCGTCCTTGGTTTGTTACGTAGGGGGTTCCGCCGGTTGAATTAGGTATGGATTGTGTATCAGTCTAGTGGAGACTGCATAGTGCAAAGTGCCTAGGTACCGTAAAAACTGGCATATATGCTGACATATTTATGATAATGCGATTTTATGGTGGCTGGTTGGCTGTTGCATAATGTTTGGGCTATAATTGGCAGAATTATGGTCGTCATATTTGTGTTACCGCATGCCTAGAAGCAAAATTGATACTGTCAAGTGCTCTTATTCCTCTCCTCTGTGTTTTTCCTGGAATATCGCAGTGGGCATGCACGTAGCCGAGGGGGGGGGGCTGGAGGGCGGTGGGTCCTTTTCGGCGTGCTGTGCGCGCCGAAAAAGGCCGACGAGACCGCTGGAAGCGCGGTATCATGGGCTCTTTAAGAATCGGAAGACCACGCGAAGCGTTGCCTTTAGATAGTTTAGAGCACTTCGAGGCCCTGTAGGGTCATAAGGGCCCTTTCCTGAAAGACCTGAGAGCCCCTTGGACGTTCAAAAGAGCCCTGTGGAATTGCATGTCAGAGGGGCCCCTGGACAAGCCAAAAGGGCCCCTGAGCGGGTCAGAGGGCCCCCTGAGCACGTCGAATGGGCCCCTAGCCAGCCCAGAGGACACCTGGGCAGGTCGGAGGGGCCCCTGAACAGGTTATAGGCTTTCACCCATCTAGTGATGGTTTTCATGAAATATATGCTTTTGCCGACAGCATTTATGCATGCCGATTCTGCGAACTCCAGCTGCATATTTACCGTCTTGTTTCGTTTGCATAATTTCATTTTAGCGTGACGTGGGATCAGATTGTATCTCGTCAGAAGTCTGTTTGTGGGGTGTGCTGGCCTGGCCGCGAGGAGCCGCCGTACGGACCGACTCCTCTGCTGGAGATTAAAGGGACACTGCCACCTTCCCAAAAGTTCTCAAATGTACGCCGATTGTGGTGCTTAATTTGAAGTAATTGCTGCCGAACACGATTATGACATTTGTTTCTCCACATTGCTCAAATTTTCATAAAAAAGTTTGCGTTTTAGATAATTTGGGCTGAGATGAACGTCATTATGAATAAATTTTGGGGCATGTAAGAAAACCTTCACGCTGCCATAAATATGACTAGTGTATGGCTAATGTATGGCCAAAGGTAAAACAAGTCTACTGCAATAAACATTTAGTAAAGAGAGACGACGACGTCGGATCAGGGTCCCCGTTCAAATACATTGTAATACAAATACACATTGGGGACTGGGAATGTTACAGATGGGGCATTCCATGACAGATCGACCAAAAAAATCTCGAAATAACACCCTATATCTCAGATTTCAATAACTGTATCTATAGGGTATCTGAGCGTAGATTCAAAGCTGTGCATTTTCCAGCCTTCCGTCCGAACCAAACGGTTTTGAGTTATAGCCTCCGCATTATTTCGAGTTTGCTCGTCAAACGTTTAAATTTGCAGAGGGCGATGATCTCGCCATGTAGAAAACTGGAGTCATAAATCCTATATATCATTAGAATCATCATAAAACCAAGATTAATTGATATAAAACATTTTGAAAAGTTCCGAAAATGTTTGAAATTTTTCAAAACGTGATTTTAGCGGTAAAATCACGGTGTTTGATATAATGTGGCCACTACAATATTGAATGATGTTTTTCCTGTCAGCAATTAAACTTAAAGATGATATGCCCATCAATAGAAAATTATTGGCGATAGCTTTTGTCTGCTAAATATTTATTATATTTTGATATCTTAAAAAATCTGGTACCAGCATCGCATTTGTATAAATAACTTTAGGCACGTTTGGATTTTAGACTTTGCACATTAGGTGTCGTTGGAGAGCTTAACTTGTATCAGCATTATTTGTGCCATCATCGAGCTGCATTTGATGATACAGTTACAGACGCCATGCAGGTTGCTCCTTCGACTTCCACCAGTACCGTGACTTGAGGTCACCCGGTGAGCCAATGTCCAGATCGTACGCCAAACATAACACTCCATTTCTCATAGTTTGAGGAAAATAGTTTGGGGGTTATCTGGCCGAAGCCCTCACGCTGTTAATTTGTTCTGCCCCGCTTCTGGGTTTGTTAATGGTTTAAAGTTATAGCCTAGGCATCTTTACGGTTGTTGCGTAAAACCTCGTTTTTTCAGTGTGCAATATCTTCCACTAATAATAGTAGTCATATAAACCTATATTTCATAGACACATCATAAATATAGATTACTGAGATGTGCATTTTTGTTGAAAATTCCAAAAATTTTAAAAGTTTTGAAACGCATCCTTTTTTGTAATTTGAGGTCAAGGAGCGAGCCTCCGAGGCCGGTTTATGCTATCATTAACTACAGCCCAGTGAGGCCAACATAGTGCTGTTCATGCTTACGTTTCTTTAAAAAGTTTACGTCAGTTATCCAATCACGTGCCTAGTGACCATCTATTTTTTACAAATTCTTAAGATAATATAATATAAAATATTTAGAGATAAGTTTCCTGCCAATTTTTACCATCGACAGGCTCATATATGTGTAAGTCAAAGCGGCAAGAAAAAATCCATATTTTCGAGTTGGCCACAACTGCAAAAAACATTTTTTTACTTCACATCGCATTTCAACACTTCAAAATTTTGGAATTTTGTCAAAAAAACATTTGTTATTCGACATAAATATTCATATGCTTAGATGATCTTTATATACAGGTTGAATGGCTCATATAATTCTATATGGGAAATATCGCCCGTGAAACATTAAAAGGTTTGAGCACAATCGAATAAGGTGATGGCTTATAACT
The DNA here is from genome assembly GCA_014673585.1 of Semibalanus balanoides. Lineage (NCBI taxonomy): Eukaryota > Metazoa > Arthropoda > Thecostraca > Balanomorpha > Balanidae > Semibalanus > Semibalanus balanoides. The sequence continues at coordinate 22,084 of VOPJ01014307.1, forward strand.
CGAAACCATTGTGAACGGATGGTGCTGAAAATCTTTGTACAGCGTAATTAAACGGCTCCAGATATCCCGCATAAACGCGTTAATCGAAATCTGGAGATGTAGGGTGTTATGCCTTGGTCGAGCTGTCATAGGAATGCCCCAGGATGTCAAGACAAACCGAATTTCTCTCGGTCGATTCGACCTGCAGTGGTGTTTTTAACTTATACCATTCGATGAATTCAATGCCCAGCACGCCAAAATACACGTTAACTGAAATTATATATGTTAAGTGCGCAGTGTCCCTTTAAGCTGGCGTCCGTCAGCCTATCCCGCCTCATCGGGCCAGACTCGTCCCAACGCTCACGTCTCCGTGCCCGTCCGCCGACGAACGCCACTCTGTCTCTTACGTGCGTGCGTGCGTGCGTGCGTGCGTGCGTG